>MJHO01000156.1:0-288011 GCA_002076135.1 Xerophyta viscosa
ATATATATATATACAGGATATGAGGAAAGAAAACAAGCCATAAGATTTGATATATCGTTTACAAGGATGAGATAAATGTAATGATAAGAATAACTAAACTTTGCTGCTGATGTTGAAAATGGTAAAATTCTTCTGAAAGCATTTTATTAATCTCAAAAGTACAACTAATCCAAAAGAAGCTGCAGAATATATATATATATATATATATAACTGAAATTGATTTTAGATTAATAAATTATATTTTATCTCAGCAAACTTGGAGTTAGTACGGTAATGTGTAAGGGTAAGAACCAGTCGAATCGAGTTGAGTAGTTCTTTAGTTCGGTTTTTTAGAAAAATAATTGAATTTGCCGGCTCGAGTTTGATTCGAACTAATCTCGAACTTAATAATAGATAAAATTTAAATGTATATTGCTATTTCTTTTTTTTCTTACACAATTTTTATTGCGCTTATCAACATAATGAAAATTTTTTTTCTAATATTTAAATTATATATTTCTATTATTATGTATTTTTTAGCTACCTAATCAGATGTTTGAAATTGATATAATAAAAAATAAATCTTCTCACGATGACCTAATCAAACCTCGTTGCCGAGCTCACGAGTTTTCGAGTCAAGCATGTGTATTACTCTGCTCATTTAGATTGAATTTGAGTCAATTTTTTAGCGAGTTGAGTTTGAACCTTTAGTTACGTCTGTGAATTTTTACCATGTTTATTTATATTTTAAACAAAATTACATGAAATTTTTTATTTTAAACTTTCGACATCTACTAATTACTTATATAAATATGAGCATCTGAATTTTAGACAGTGTATTATATAGAACATTATATTTAAAGGAATCAGATGAAATTTTAGTTTTAAAACTTTCAACATTTACTATTTACTTATGCTTATGTATATGTATATTTATAATTAGGGATAAAATGAGTTCACATTAGACGTCTAAATAGGTAAAAACATGTTCAAAGCGTAACGGTAATTCTGTACGGACAGTAGGCAAGTTATATATATATATATTATATAATTAAAAATATAAGAATATATATATTTATTATATATATGACTAATATTTATACGATGTAAGATTACAAAACTAGCGTGGAGAAGGCTACCATTTTATTTCAGAAATAAATCTGGACTTGCAAACGACGCACTTGCTACGAATGCACAATGATAATAAAATTAATTAGATATAAAAATTATAAATAATATATTTTTTTAAAAAATAATATAATAAAAAGTAATTAATGATCAGAAATGATCGAATTTACTATATAATCACTGGGTCAATCGGGCACGGCACACTCAATTGTTATGAAGAATAATTTGAATTAAATTAGAGATGACTTTATTACGGCAGTGGTATAGAGAACAGAAATAATATCTTTTAAAGTTAGAAACAATGTTTAACATATAGGGAGAAAGAGAAAGGGAGAATGGACCAAAGAAAAAGAAAAGAGAGCGGACAGAAAAAGGGTGAGAAAAAATTCGCTAATAGTTTGAAAAGAAAAAAATATATAAATTAGTTATAAATTTTTTTATTAATTAGTAAAAGTTAAAAAATAAAGAACATTCATATTAATTAAATATTATATAAAATTTTATAGTATTTATTAATTAAATAATTAATATAAAAATATAAAATACTACCCAATTTTACTTATACTAGAGAGAAAAAGTTAGGGTTTTTTTGTCTGCCCGGCCAACGAAAGCGACGCTTGTCTCGCCCTCTGTTGAGATGGGATCGTCTGTGCTTTTTAGCACAGGCGATCTCCTGTATTGCGATCTTGGACCGTTAATCGATTCAGTACGTATTACAAAATTTATTATTTAAATTTTTATCAACTTATTTGACCTAATTTTATACGTTTTTATGAAAAGTTATAAACTACAGTTGTAGATTTTGATGTGATTTACAATTTGTAGTTTAAAAATTTAAAAAATATTAAATAATATGTCAAAATAATGATAAAAATTAGGTCAATAAATAGACGAAATTTATAAAAATCTCGTAATCATACTGGACCGATTTAACGGTCAGATCCGCATACCACAAGGAAGATCTCTGTAGTTTAAAACTACAGACGATCCCATCTCCCTCTGTTCTTCCTCCCCCCTCAAAACCCCTTCAATCTCGATCATTCCGCCATTGATTCTCTCTCCAGGGCTCTGTAGTCATTACAGTCTTACCAAGACACGTTTTTCTTCTCCCTGTGTTGGTGAGCTAACTTCATCATCCACGTTTTCCACTCTGTTTCGATAGAATTCCGCCATTGATTCCGTCTCCAGAGCTGTGCTTACCAAAACAGAAATTTTTCTCATCTCGTGGATTCGATTCATTACTTTCCAAATTTTCGCTTCATTGCTTTTTTCCTTTTCTTTAGACGTTTTTCCCTCTTATTTTCGTAGATTTCTGAGCACGCTTCCACTTTCTTTTTTTCTGAGAAACTATTCCATTCAAACTCAGGTCTTGCTGAAATTCACCTGAATTCTGCTTGAAATTCTTCTTTTTGACACTCTGTTTTCTGTGAATTTCTGTATTCTCAGCTATTTAATCTCTGTTTCACTTCTAATCTTTTCAATGGTATTTTACACACTCCATTAGTCAATTTTCTCCAAACCAGCTTCTAATTCTTCCACACTCAGGCGCACAATATTTACAATCTTTTTCATATAGGAATCAGCAATGTCTTCGTGCTTCGGCGGCGGCGCCAGCCGGACATACAGCTTCGACCTCGATATTTTAAAACCACCGCCGCCGTCTCCGCCGTCGCGTTCATCTTCCCACTCTTCATGTCCGTCATCAACTCTATCAGAATCCAGCAACTCTCCGATCAGAATTTCCACAAAGCGAGCGCGGGGTCCCAGAAAACGTCCCAATCAAGCTTACAACGAAGCCGCTGCTCTGCTCGCCACTCTCTACCCCTCTGTTTTCGCAGGAAATGATCATCTCCGCAAGTTCCAGAAGCTTCCAACGCAGTTCAACACGTTTGCAGAGCCAGAGGTGGAGCTTGTTCAAGCTTTTCCGGCAGCGCTCTCCGACGCCGCCTTTCTCCTCCGCCACCCTCCGCCGCCTCCGGCGTGGGATCCCCTCGAGCAGAAACCACTTACTTTTCTCAAATTTACATGCGAAAACTCTCAAAATGCTGAATCTCCGTGTCCAGGAGCTTTCGAAGATGACGGGTTCCACGCCGAATCGGTTCTCGACGAGAAAGTCGAGGAAGGGATGGATAGTATACTGGGAAACTACAACAATGGCGGGAATGACTTGGAACAGAGTCCTGTAAATCAGCATCTCGGAAGCTTGACGGAGCTCCGCTTGGCAGGCCAAATGGAATTTGGATTCGGAGTCGGACTCGGCGGGATGGTGAATCTCGAGCGAGCTCTTAGACGCGGTGACGACTACGAATGGTGGCAGTCGCCGGCCGTCGCCATTCGCGATATAGTGCCCAAGTTTAAGAATTTGTCTGCGGCGGAGACAAGGACGAGGACAAAGAAGAAGAGGAAAGGTAAGGCTGTCAAGGTTGATAAGATCGACTCAGAGGCTTCTTTGAATTCCGCCATTGATGCAACAGCAGGGACAACAACTAGCTGTTGCCAAGTAGAAAGTTTGAATTTGAAGCCTGGTTTGGGATTGAAATTAGACTATGAAGCAGTCGTCACGGAGTGGTCCGACCGGCAGTGCCCGTACGCGGATGCTCAGCGGCCGGAGTCTCCTGAATCTTATGTATGCTCCTAAACCATACTTCTATTTTTCTTTATACTAGAAATTATTAAAATCACAATTAATACATAATTTATTCAATATCTTCTTAAAAAATTTACAATATTATGGAAGAATTTTGATGTAGTTTGTTATTGTTTAAAAATTTTAGAATAGAATTACTTGTTCTGATCACTTCCACATATATATCCTGGTAGTATTTGTTTCATTATCTCACTAGTCAATGCACCCATCACCCACCAAATATTGCACCACGTTTTTTGAATGTAGGAGAGAGAAATAATATGACAAAAAATGGAATAATATATAGTAGTAATAATACTATTACATCTCCACATGACATAGGAGCCGATGAAGGGGACTAGTACTGGTTTTAAATGTAGAACATTGAATTATCATCTATTTGCTAGATGCTTTTGCGAGAGCAGCTAAAACATATAAAAAATCTATATGTCGGTAGAAAATAATGCAGACTTTTAGATTTATTCAAATTGAAAGATTGAAAATTTTTAAATGTTAAAATATAAATTGATATTATTTATAAATTTATTTATTATAATATAACATATCAAATTACCTGCTCGTTAAAGAAAAAAAAGAAATTAAGGTTTGTGAGGAATGGGGTGTTTCTATTTGTTTGCAGGCAAGGATAGCAAAGATTGAGCTGAGAATAGATGGAGGGAATGAAGCGAGGGAGGCAAGCGTCCCCAGTGACAAGGAGAAGAGGACAATCTTGTTCTCCCAGAAAATGCGGTACCATGTCCGGATGATTGGGTTAAACGCCGACCGGCCGCCACGTATCAAGGCCAGTATAAGATTTTACTTTTCTTTATATATATATAAAGGGAGTTGCATTTAGGTCCAAATTTGTAAATTCTATTACACTTGAATTTTGGGCTAAATTTTTAATTACAGTTAAATTCTTCCGCGGAGTGTGTCAAAAATTATCAAGAATGTGTTAAAAATTATCAGAAATATGTCAATGTGTTATTTTTTATCAGGAGTGTTAAAAATTAACAAGAGGGTGTCAAAAATTTATTAAAAGTGTCAAAATGCAAGGTGTTAGATGCATATCGGAGATGTCAAAAACTCATCGGAAGGTGTCATAGTAATTAAAGTGCAAAAATTTTTTTGAAGAGGATTTAAATGATGTTGAAACAATATGGAAACACTTCAGAGCAATTATCCGTATATATAATCTATGCATTTGGTATTGTAGTATTGGCACATATCGAACGCTAAGTATACTGAATTTGGTTTAGTTCGGTACTGAAATCTTGTGTATTGGCGGCGTCAATTATGGCTGATTTGTAAGTGCAATGTTGATATGTGAAAGCTCCTAACATGAATATTTAATAGAACTACTAAGATACTTTTTCTCCTTTCCTTTTTCTAAGGTTGCAGATGATTAAGATATCTATTTTTTTCTAAGGTTGCAGATTATTAAGATATTTATTTTTTTTTAAGGTTGCAGATGATTAAGAGATTAATACATTAGAGGCACACATTTATAAAACAAATTCTTCTATAAGTACATGTCTTTTAGCTTAGAACTATAAAAATATATTTATAAAAATAAAAATTTAGGAATTTACACCTAACAATTATTAACCTCCTGTGATTATTAGTTTTTTTTTTTTTTTTTTTTTTTGATACATTTTTTTTAACGTAAATGAGAATGTATTGTTTTATGCTTGCAGGGAAAATTTGTTCGGAAACGATCAATTCTCCATGAAGCCGTCGAGGAAGAGAGTCGATAGATATCATAAGCAAGCAGTCAGCGTCAAAATGTTTGGTTTTAGTAGTAACCAATTGAAATAAGAACCATTCCAGTTGATGATGTTGAGTTTACATTTTATAACAGTTATGATTGTTAATCATTTTTATTCCATCAGAAATATAATTTTTGTAAGAGTAAATTTTATAATTTCCAAGAATCTCTATGATATTATGTAGGATATTAATTTTTAGTTTCACTTCTAACTGAACCAAATATGATAATAATATCATCCATTTTTATTTTAATTTCAGTATATTTTTATTTTAATAATTATTTTTATTCGAATATCTAATAATAGTTTCTTCTTTTAGCAGTGATAATATCAGATAATCATTCTTTTTCTTGGACATATCAGATATGTCCCAAAACTCACACAAACTTCTGAAAGAGTAAATGCCCTAAAAGTCAATAATATTGAATATTTTGGCGAACATATTTTTGTAATAAATCCTTTTTGATTTACTTGATTATGGTTATTTATTTTCCGCTGCGCATCTGATGTCGTATTGACCCCGATAATCCAACAACTTCGTGGATGAAATGAATTGATTTTGGGGTGATATTTTGGGAGCTGTAGCATTGGTCCTCTAGCAAAGAGTAATAACACGTTTTAATTAACTTTTTATAGCAGTTTATGTAACAGAACATACTGGCTGATAAAACGGTACGATTTCCAACTGTAGTTCATTAAATTATGTATGAATATGCATGACATTGATAGTCTAAATCATAAATCAACCCTTCTTTTTAATTCTTTTTTTTAATTCAGCCCCTAATGAAAACTTTTGTTTAAATATGGTCAAAAATTTTTTGTTTTGCAACAGCTGTCATAGTGATGATAGTAGTATATCGTAACGTTACTAGCAATTTATTATAGTGTTGAATATAAAATATTTTACACGAGCTATATAAGTAACACAATAGAAGAATTAGACCAAGATGCTATGATAATAACTCTAAAACTTCCAAATAAATGGAATAATTCAACGATGAGTGGAGCCTCCACATTATTCAGTATTTATCAATTCAGAATAAATATTTGAAGATAATAATAATTCGATACTCTTTTGTTATGCATGTCCCTTGGTCACGAGATAAAAGGATTGAACTCGGCATATAATCCCCACGCACAGCTCCGACCAACACTTCACAATCCAGCTGCTCAACTATGCACGAGATTCTGAAAATAGCCAAATAGGGGTTATCAGCACGAGTACAGCAGTATTTAGATAGTTTTTTCTTCCTACAATTATGATACAATATACCTGCAAAGTGGATCGAAGACTACTAACTAATAAATTCACTTACACATACATTTTCAATCTGGGTGATACATAAATCAACCACTACCAGCATTCCTTAAGTAGTTAAATTTCTTTATTAATTAAAAACTATTAGAAAAATAAATAAAAGGTAATCCACAGAGGTATTTTTCTTAATTTAGAAACAATAGCCATAGAAGTTCTAAGATGTACGAAATTCAAGTACCTTAACCAGATTTTAGTATTTTCACTGTTACCATTTCCAACCTTCACCTATATAACATGACCAACACAGCTTATGCAAGAGAAATAATGACAGAAACAAAATAGTTTCAATTAAAAGCATCTCAAATTTTAATGCATTCAGTTGTCATGGCTTTTCTTTCTTTCTTTTTATGCTGTTGCTGTTTAAACTGTTTATGTTGAAATTTTTATGAGTGTGTTTGGAGGTTAGGAGATGGTTCACTGGGCATCATTAGAAGAAGACGGTATGGTGGGAGATGGATGTGACTTGGACTTTGGATGGGGAAAACAGATATCATGATACATTTATCCCATGTGATTATACAGACACATGTATCCATGTGATCTTGTTCCATGTCCGGCGGGGAAAATTGCCCACACAGTACCTCACATAGATTGATCCCTGCAGGTAGACTAACTTCCATTTAAAAAAAGCTACAGAAAACAAAAACATCTGATATCTACCAGAAACCCAAAAAAAAATATAAAATAAAATAAAAAAACACATCACTTCCTTCATCCAAGTATTGCCGTTTCTTCACAAGTATTAGCAAATTCATCTAGTTTAACAATATATTCAAAATCCAAATTCCAATTAAGATTACGATTTCTGGTTGCTAAGAAAGCATAAGCAGAATGATTCTGAATGGAGATGGCCAAGACTCCATGTCAGCTGGTATTATTCCATTCTCTACAAAGAAACACTTTGGCATTTTTCCATCCATTAAACAATGTGTAAACTGACTTAGGATAAGAAATGACTTGGTTATTTTTTAACTTCAATCCAGGAACTCGTTTTCAACAAAATTGGAAACCTAGGAATAGACCACACATGGTTTTCGGTACTGATCGGCACAGCCTGTGCCGGACGGCACGTGCATGTTCCGCCAGTTGTCGACAGGCATGAATCGGCACGGCCATGTCAAAAAATCTTATATTTAATTTAATTTTTTATTTTTATTTTTAATTTTATTTATATTTATTTAAAAAATAAATAAATATATACCGACACGACACCATCGGCACGGTCGGCACGTGATGGGATTTGAGTTTATCGAAATTCGGCTCGGCCCGGCTCAGAAAACCTTGAGGGAACATATGGAATAATAGCACATCATCAAACCACAAAATTGCACAATAGATACTTAAAATTGACAGGAAATACATTCCATAATCCATCAAGAACACAATTCACACAATCACCTTTGCCAAGCATGCTTAAATAAAATTTGCAGTAGAAATTGGCCGTAAAGATGTCAATTTGGCCCGCGACCCGTGGGCGTACCGCAGCCCAACCCGGCCGTGCAGGCCAAAATCCGACCCGCAGGGGTAGCCGTGCGGGCCGCGGGCCGGCCCGCACATAATACCGTGCGGGTCAGTCCCATAATATTGGCCCGCACGGACTTGTATATATTGTAGGTTTTGCCAGCGCGTTGCCATCTGATGGCATTTTTTTTTATTTATTATATATGTGTGATGGGACAAGCCTTGTCCCGTCACCATTTATAAAAGCGCTGCCCAAACACCCAAGGCAGCGCATTTTTTTTTTCATTTTTTTTTAAATTATTTTTTATTTATTATTAAATATAAAAAGTATTTAATTTTTTTTAAAAGGTGCGGGCTAGCCCGCAGGTCAGCAGTTCGAGCCGAGCTGTATCCCCGCGCTATGCGGGACGGGCCAGCCCGGCCTGTAAAACTAACAGTGCAGGCCGGTCCGGGCCCGCACGGCTGACATCTCTAATTGGCCGCTCACCTGATCTAATCAAGATAGCAAGAATAGAACATACATCCGCAATTAAAATACAAGGTAACCATAATATGTCAGCCGTGCGGGCTACATATATTCATAATTTTCGTGTTGAAAATTTTTAGAGAAGATATTTCTAAATAAATATTTTGGAGATCCGAAATTCTAACGAATTTGAAAATATTTAAAAAAAATATCGTTGTACGTAAGACGGTGAAAAATACCACTTTTTGCGTTTAAAACCGAAGTTTTTAAAAAATTGCAAT
The DNA here is from genome assembly GCA_002076135.1 of Xerophyta viscosa. Lineage (NCBI taxonomy): Eukaryota > Viridiplantae > Streptophyta > Magnoliopsida > Pandanales > Velloziaceae > Xerophyta > Xerophyta viscosa. Next base: position 9,029 of record MJHO01000156.1, read on the forward strand.
TTAATCCGTTAAACTTCGGACATCCGAAACACCTACTTAAAAGCGTTTTCTCAAAAAACTTTCAACACGAAAGTTGTAGTCCTCATCAAGATCTACGGCTTTTATGTTGAATATTTTTTGAGAAGAGGCTTCTAAATAGATATTTTGTCCGGTAAAAAATCAAAATTTTGAAAAAATATAGATTCTTTTGTAAAATTTGTAGTTACTATTGATTCTACTATAGCTATTTTGTCCATTTCCTCTTCGTTTTAGAAGAATGTAATAATAATAACAATAATATAAATCACATAACGTCAAATGTAACGCCTGCGTGATCGATTTCAGTGGCCGACTGGCCGGCGCCGGCGAGTTTCTGCTGGTGAGCGCGACGAGGTAGCAGAAGATCATCCCTCCATGCAGACATGGAACAGCGGCTCCACCGATGATGTTTCAATGCACTTCTCGATGTAGCGATCGGTCCATCGATCCCATGCGCCCTTCGCATTGTCGACGGTGAGCTTTGGCTTCTAAGTATCCCGGCAGCTTGCGAACCTTCATCGATTTAACAAGTATTTGTTACCGCGCGTTGCCGCGGTCATGCTACGTTATCATACTGTCGCAACTAAATATAGATTATATTATATTTAATGATATTAATACTCGTTGTGTCAAAAAAATTTTAAAAAATATTTATAAGGTACGCACCAAATATGTTGTGTTTTGATGATTTACAATTTCTATATTAAAATTTTTAAAAATAATACTTCTGAACAAAATTTCATTGACTTTGCACTTTTAATGGATTAAAAAATAAAAATTAAAATATGATTTTGTATGTGATGAATGTAAGACATATATTTAGAGATATCGTTGGCGGAAAACTTTTCAATATCTAATTATAAATTATATTGAGATATATAATTTATATTCGAAGCTTTTTTTAAAAGATATTTCTAAATAAATGGATCAAAACTTTGAAGTATTATTTTCTACTTTTATAGAACGTGAATAATTAAAGTTTGCTTCTATGTGACTAAATTATTTATTTATCTATTAGATGGTACGAAAAGGAACTTCCAAAATAAATGTTTTATGATGAAACTTTAAATATGAAAAATTGTAGATTATGATGAAATCTAAACCTTTCGCGCTTGGAATTGTTTTTTGAAAAAAATATTTTTAAATGAGTATTTTTTTACTTTCAAATCTTAACTATTTTTCTTGTAAAGTAGAAGTTATATATTTTTAATTAGGATCAAAAAATTCATTGTGATTTAAAATTAAAAATAAAATTCGTATTTCGTTAGTTGCACTATAAAACATACATTAGATAATTTTTTTAAAAACTTTCAACACAAAATCGTTAAATTCTGATGAATTTATAACTATTAATTGTTAAAAATTTATTTAAAGAAAACTATTCCAAATTGATGTTTTCAGACTTTCCGAAAACTAATAGTTTTAAACAAATTAAAATCGTATTTCGAATGCACAATGTTATAATATATATAATAGATTAATTTTTTAAAATTAATGTTCAATATACAAATTTATAATTCTGATAGCTTTATAACTTTTATTTGACAAATTTTTTTAAAAATATTTCTAAATAAATATTTTAAGTTTGTCCGAATCTTATAAGTTAAAAAAAAAAAAAAAATTTTAAAAGATTTATAAATGTGAAGTAGAAACGTATAAAACATAATATCTAGAGATTAATTTGGAAAAAAAATTTTTTTAACATGAAAATCGTTAGATTATAATAAAATTCTACAACTTTCATATTAAAAGTTTTTCAAAAATAGATTAAATGAGTGTTTTCGATTTTCCGAAAGCCTAACGGATTTAAAACGAAATAATATCGTATTGCGATGTGTATAAATGTTTAAAATATATATATAGAGATAATTTTTTAAAAAAAATTTCAACATAAAAATCGTAAATTTCATTAAAATTGATTTTTATGTTGAAATTTTTTTTCGAAAAGGCCGCTTCCTAAATTAGAGTTTCGGAGGTTCAAAATTTTGACGAATTTAGAAATATTTTAAAAAAAATCCCTCCTTACAGTCACCGGCAGTGGCAAATTACGGTTTTGCACTAAAACCCGAAGTTTGTAAAAAATTACATTTTAATCCGTCAAAATTCGGACCTACAAAACACCTATTTAGAGGCGTTTTCTCGAAAAACCTAAAACACAAAAGTTGTAGCTCTCATCGAGATCTACGACTTTCATGTTGAAAGTTTTTCAAGAAGACGCTTATAAATGAGTGTTTCGATCGGTGCAAAATCAAATTTTTAAAAACATTTGGGTTTTTTTGCAAAATTCTGTGCACTGTTGAGTGAACAGTAAAAAGACTTGGATTTTTTTTGCAAAATTCTGTGCACTGTTGAGTGAACAGTAAAATCAAGTGTTTGAATTTTAGTATATAGTATAATAATATAATCTCGTTGTAGAACACGCGCATCGCCATGGATCGATGATGGAACCCCTAACCCTAGATTTGATTATCCTTTCTTCTTCCCTCTCTCTTCGAAGCAGGAATTTTGATCGAAGCAGCTCTGGAGGAAGTTGTGGGACGACGGAAACATCTGACGATTTTTTTTTTAAAATTTTTAAAATTATTTTAATTAATAATTACAATTCTAAAATCATTTACAAGTTAATACGCGGTTTAAGATACGACATTGTTCACCATGGCACTCACATTAGCACAGGCATACGACGCAGAACCGTAAATAACCTATTAGAGAGACGATCTTATGTTCGTCTGTTAAAGAGGCGTTAAGGTCGTCTCTCTAAAGGCGATATTTAAGGTCGCATTTTCCTTGCAACCAAAAAAAAAAAGATTGAAGGAGGTTGCCAAATGTTTTTATTTATTTATCATTCTCTTGAAAAATATTGAAATATATAAAAATTGGTATAAATGAGATAAAAGCTGTTATTTAGACATCATTTTGACTACTACGACAGTTTATTCGACATAGTTTTTGATGTTTTTAAAAATTGTTTGAACTGTAATTGTAATACAAAATATAAAGGATCGTAATTTATTTATTTTTTGTTTAAAAATACAATGACAAATAAAAAGAAGGACAACAAATTAAAAAAATTATTTTTCACACATCATTTGACTATTTCGACATATCGTTTATAATATTTATTGTTTTTTTTTAAAATAAAAATTGAACTAAAAAATTATAGATGAAAGTAAAATATAGATTATATTATTTTATTATTTAATATAAAAATAATAATATAAATTAAATAGACTATTATTAAAGTTAAAATAAATAAAATTAATAAAAGTTGAGCAGGTCGCTAGTTCCTCCATCTTTTTTTTTTGTTGTTACAGGGTTGCTAAGGAAAGGCGACCTTAATATCTCTTCTCAATTGCGACCTTAAGGTCTTCTTTAACAGACACAAGGTAGCCTCTCATAGAGATGTCAAAACAATTCGCGGTCCAACCCGTGCGAGCAGACGTGCGGGCTGCGGGCTGGCCCGCATCGGATGCCACGCGGGCTAGTCTCAAGAATCCGGCCCGTAGAAGCCGTGCAAGACTGATACGGCCTACGGGCTGGGCCGCGCAACTGTTGCTTTTTAGTTTTTTAATTTTTTATATTAAAATATATTAAATTCTAAACTAAACATCTATAAATACCTCTTAATATCTATTTTCACACACAACTTCTCAATTCTTATTCTTATTTCTTAATTCAATATTTTCAAGACATACACTATAGTTATCTACTCTCTAATAGTTTATTTTTCGATATGCTAGTTATTTTTATGAAAGTAAAATATTAGTTTTATTTTTTTTCTTATAATCAAAATGGAGCCATACAATCCATATAATTATGAAACCTACGGTACTAATTTTATGTATAATTTTTTTTTCTTTTTTTGGGCGAGCTGGCCCGCGAGCCGCAGGCTGAGCCGAGGCACCATCCCGCTACTTTCAGGGCGGGCCGGCCTGGGCCCGTACGGCTGACATCTCTAGCCTCTCAAATAGGGAACTTGCAAAACTGCGTGGCATGTCAGCGCGGGTGCGAGCGAGACGATGGGCAATATCGCTGCCTAAACAAGCAATGGAGTACTAATTTTATAAAATTTTAAAAATAATTTAGAATTATAATTATCAATTAAAAATAAATTGAAAAATAAAAAAAAAATTCAGATTTGATGCTGGAGTAAGATATTTTTTGTATTTTAAACTTTTTTTTAATACAAATTATATTTTATTATTTTGTAAAATAAAAAATGTTGCTAATCTAACTCGCGACGAGCAAGGCGACCAGAACTTAAAAATCATACAAAGTAACAAAGAAGAAGAACAGGAGGATGGAATTTTTTTTAAAAAAAATTAATTTAATTAACAAATATAACTCTAAATCATTTTTAAATTTTTACAAAACTAATATTTGGTCGCCTATTTAACAAACGATATTATCCAGCATTGCATGCATGCCCACTCTGGCACGCCACAAAGGACTAAAAATTGTCTGTTAAAGAGGCGTTCCTATTATCGCATGTTAAAGAGACGACTTTATTATCGCCTTCTTAAGGTCGTCTCCTAAAGAGATGATATTAAAGAGACAATAAGATCTCCTTTTCCAAGACAATCACCGAACAAGGAAAAAAAAAAAGTAGAGGGCCTCAACATTTTAAATTTTTTTTTTACTATTGTTGTTTATTTTAATTCATGTAATAATATATTCAATTCTTATTTAGTATTTTTAATATTTTATATCAAATAATAAAATAAACTAATATATATTTTATCTTTATCTACAATTTTTCTGATTAAATTTTTTTAAAAATATCAATAAACGTTCCAAATGGTTTGCTTAAGCATTCAAATGATATCCGAAAAATTAGCGTTTTATCTTTTATCCTTCTATTTTTATATTATTCAGTACTTTTAAATAAAATAATAAATAAATTACTATTCATTTTGTTTTGTATTAAAACTTACGGTTCAAAAGTTTTTTGAAAAATATCAATAAATATGCCAATAATCTGCCGTAGTACTGAAAATGATATCAAAATAATAATTTTTTTTAATATTTCTTATTTTTATATTATTCAATACTTCTAAAGAGAATGATAGATAAATATGGGACGTTTATATTATTCACCTTGTCCATCTATTTCATATTATTCAATATTGTTTAATACAGGCACTTACCTGTCTCAATTTTCAGGATTTTTATTGAAACCGTAAAAATTATTTATTCCGCATTAGCGAAATTCAAGCTCATGAGTGATAATTCGTAGATTATCCATTATACCTATAGAGCTAATCTCCATGAAAATAAAAGTCCAAAACTATCTTTAGAATGGTTCACAAGTTCAAGTTTGAGGCTGCGAATGTGAAGTAGCACACAAAAAAAAAAAAAAAAAAAAAAAAAAAAAAAAAAAAAAAAGAAAAAAACAAGTATAGGCCTAATGTTCCATTATTTCTTTTGTCATTGTGCCTATATTTTGTCATTTTCTTCTAACCTCTAGCCTCTGCCTACATTCAAAAAGACGTTAGAATGACTTTCTTTTCTGAAAAAAAAAAAATAAACATGGCCGTGATAGCCATAATAAGGACCAATAGGTAATAGGTTAATGATTTGCAATATTTTAAACACTTTGGACTGGTCTCTATATCGAATTATATATGTATTATTCTTGTAATGCCTTTTGTTGTTGGCTATTTAAATATATATTGGTGTGTTTTGATGTGAGATCATTCTTGCAAAAATACAAATTTGTTTATTTTTCAATATCTTTATAAATATTTTTTAATATTTATAAATATAAGTTTTAATAAGTGAGGATCAAATTTGTACCTTAAATATTATAAATTATTTTCTTAATACCATCCTATTGTCATTCTAGAGCTGGATCAATACAATTCATAGATGTTGAGAAAGGTGATGGATAGATGAAATTGCAGATATAATCTTATATAATGAGAAAGTTATGAATAACATATCAATATCTGTAATATTCCCTAACCAACCTTAGGTGATCGCGTAGAATTACCTTGTGGATTCTCCACGAACCTTTGGTAATTGAAATTTCTAAGGGTAAGGGGGGTAAATCAAAACTTCCCAATGTGGGTTTTTTGGTCTAACCCTGCCCTTGCATTGGACTACCAAATCGAGACTATATGAGAGTGAATATTAATTGAAACAAACATACTACACACAGAAGCGTTCCAAGCCTATCCCGGGATATATATGTGGACCAGTGATCATCAGGCCCCTCCTACTGCAGAAACAAGTTAATTTCTATTCTAAAAATTTCCCAAACTTTAACCAACCAAAATAATTACACAAAAGAGAACCGCCAGCCGACCGACAAACAATCCCTTTATCGCCATCCGCCTACATCCAAAAAATTCCGTCTTCCATAATATTTATGTAAATTTTTTAAGAAAGATATGGCCCGATGAAAAGTCCCATCACTATACCCAGATAAAAATTTCCCATGTGTATTGATAATAGATTGGTCTGATTTTAATAATTTTCTAGATGATCATGCAATGTTCTGAACACACGGGGTGGTTTATAAAGAAATCAAAATAGAAAGTCGAGAGATATTAACTTTTAGGTATGAGTTTAAACTCAAGCTACTCGGGTATAAGTGAAAGTTGCAAGATAGGAGTCATTCCGGCGGCCGCTGAGCATGCCGCTCGTTGGTACCCAAGGGGGCCTTTATCGCTTGCTCGGTCGAATGCAGACCACTCAATCGTGTTATAACGAAGAGCTGAGGCTTAGCAGTAAGTTAATTCTTCAATCCCAAAATGAACCAGGCGTGTCGAAATCGTCAAAATCTTTTCTACTATTACTGACTTGTAATACGTCCACAGCTACGCGCTTGGTTAGCCTGGTGAATATCTCCTGCGGACTCGTTCGATCGGAGGACTTTTTTCGAATTTTGTTGCTATTTATCATGCGGGAATTCAAAGAAGCACTCTGGTTAAGGACCTCGAGTCTTATTCAACCCTGTGACTCTAGAACCTTTACCTGTGCCTGCGCTTCTCTGATCTTGAGTCCTGTTCAGTGTCTCCGCGCGCTACTACATAATTACTCTTAGAAACGTTTTTTGGTCGGCTATATGCGAGGTAATGGACTCTATCTGTCTGAGATAATAGAAGCGAACGCCGCGTATCTGCCTACCATTGTCGATACAATAGTAACGATCACCGACAGACTTCTAAAGATGCAATCTCTCTGGAGAGTGTGCACTCCAGCCAACTGTCCCGTAGTCCACGTGTCGAATCCGATAGAGTAATGCCGATTGTGTGATGGGGCCTGCCAAGCAGGCAGTGCTGCTCTGGAGTACATCTCCGACTGCCCTCGATTTAGGATGATTCGTGTATGATAACAACTCATTCCAGTGCTTAGCTATTTTAATGAGTCCAGGAAATTCCATGCTCGGTGTGCCGTAGATATACGGCTCACCGTAGCTGGCGAATGTCGGGAAACCCCCGTCGACGGAGACTTTTTCCCGCCATTCTGCTCTAACTTTCCAGTAAGACACCGTCGTATGCAGCGGCTCGATAGGAAGCTCTACGCCGGCGATCTCTTTGACTAGCTTTTTGGTCCACGCTCCTGCGGTTATGACGCACTTTTTAGTTAAAAACTGCCGACCGTCTCTGCTGACGATACAAATAAGACCTTGATTATGGTGACGTCGAATGTCAACTATTTCGGTGCGGTCGCGAAGTATCGCGCCATGGCGGAGGGCTAGGGACTGGAACATCGCGACCGCTTTGGTCGGCTTGATGACGCCGCCGATGTCTGAAACGGCGGCTATCCAGTTATTATCACGTAAAGTGAAGGCGCCAGAGAAAGTGCTAGCAAGAAGGGGTTGGGATAATATCTTTGTAGGTATGTTGTGGGAGCTGTTGTTGGATATGGCGGCGGAGAGAGAGGGTTCATCGGCTGGGCCGACGTCGAGGTGAGGGGTGGGAATATAGACGTCGTAGCCAGCGTCGAACTGGGCGGCGCGCCAGAGATCGACGGCTTGGCGGACCATGGAAGTGTAGTAGGGTTCAGGATAGGTGGAGCGTATGGTGCGAGACTCGCCATGGGAAGAGCCGAGGTGGTGGAGGAAGTGGTGGCGCTCGAGCAAGAGAACGCGAGCTCCGCCGCCGCGCTTGGCGGCTTCGTAAGCGGTGCAGCTCCCCATGATGCCTGCACCGACAACCACCACGTCGTAGACCTCACCGTCGCTGCCGCTGCTTGCCATAACTCTCTCTTCTCTTGTGTTTGTCTCCTGTGAAAGAATGACGTGTGTAAATATAGAGAGGAAATTCAGAGAGGTGGAGATAAAGAACAGAGTTGACGACAAAGAAACAAAACGGAAGTCTATAGCGGCCAAAAACAAGAGATAACACAGCGCAAATGCACTGGCTGGCTGAGTCGATGACAACACATACTTACGTGTCGTTGTCTGTAAGATTGATTTAAACTGCTTCCGTATGAACCTTGTATATACTGTTTAGGGATAACTGCAAATCAATATCTAAATTTTTTTTATTTATATAAATTAATTTTATTTAAATTTTTTTTTCAATAATCATACATAATTATTTTAATTATTTTATAAGTATTTTTTAGAAAATTTTTTATATATAAAAATTATAAATTTTAGTGAGATCTATAATTTTTATATTTAACATTTTTTATAAAATACTTCTAAATAAATATTTCGAGACTTCAAAGTCTTAATAGCTTTTAAAGTCAATCTATTAACCCGCTGAAATTTAGAGTTTTAAAATATCTATTTAGAAGGATTTTTTTTTTAAATAATATAAATTAAATATCATCAAAATTTATAACTTTTATATTAAATATTTTTCAAAAAATATTTTTAATTTAGGATTTCAAAATTAATAGTTAAAATAATATATTTTTTTTCAATCAATCTAGAGCACTCACGTTGCTCATAGATGTTCGGAGATATTCCTATATATTTATAGGTATTCGTGAATGTTCGAAAATATTCATAAATATTTGTAGATATTTGCCTGTTTATTTTTTGGCACAAAAAAAAATTCTACTCGTATTTGTAGATGTTCGTAGTTATTCACGTATCTTTTTTTTTTTTTTGAAAGGAGAATATTTTGGTTATTTCACACAATAAAAGGGGCATATTTTCGTCAAAAAAACGTCAAAATCAATTAAGAAGGGAATAAAAATATAAAGTACCTAATTTGTAATTATATCAAATTGTTATAGTCAAGTTAGACATCAAAATTTTTTTTATTCTGCACAAATATTTATTTTAATTATTTCAAACCAATCCCACATGTTTTAATTTTTTATACATTATTTAATTAATTAGTAGGTATAACATAGTACTAGTCAGTAGTTACTTAGGAATAGGCAAGATTCGGTCAGTGTGTACTATATAACATTTTCAAAGAGGATGGTGGGCCAGTGACGTGCGTGCCTCAGAAAACACCCACGATGCCCTCGGCACTTGGGTCAGCCAGTTAAAAGATTTGCCTCAGAAAGCATGCCGATCAATACAGATTCGACTCCCACTGTTGTAAAGAAGAAGTATTATCTGTAATAAAAATGTGCATGCACCGTATATTTACAGCGATTATAGAAAAATTGGTGGTTGCATATTACAACACTCCATATCTTATCCGGAAGTAGACGCTAGACCGAAGTTTTACTCTTCTGCGCTTATTTAGGTTCAAAAATGGTTCTACAGTGTGTGTGTAGAAAATTGTAGTATGCGAGTTAGCGAAAATTCAGAGAGAGGTTTCGTCTCGTATCTCAAAAAAAAAAAAAAAAAAAATCAATTTTGAGGTATAAAAAATATCGTTCAGACTATTTTATTGGACCTAATAAATTTTCCATGGGTTTGTGCGTCATGCATTGTTTTGCATAGTGGAGATAGAACGTGGGCCGCCCCGACTAGATTTAGAACGCCGGGCTGTTTATATTCCGGTCAACATATATTAAGAGTTCCACCTCGTTAATTCAAGAAAATGAAACGAAGTTCATAGGTGACGACAGAGGGCTGAGGAGGACTCATGAGAAACCCCAAGCCGTTGAATTAAATCTTAGAAATACCAACAAAGAATATAAACATGCGTGTGTTTTCATTGACGCGAGAAGAACGTGACAACAAAATAGAGATCAAAATGACATCGATGTGTTGGCTTTAGTCATCAGGTCATGTCAACTACGAGCTGGTTGGTGCGATCCAACGGCTGAGATTTAATGGGATGTCGCTATCTAATTTTTTAATATTTCAGTTATCAATCGGCCAGCTAAGATTCAATAGAATATCTCACTCCTCAAGATTCCTATTTTGTAAGATAAGGAAGTTTTTTTTTTTAAAAAAGAATATTTGAGAATAATAGCAAAATGGCTCTTTACCAAGACCAATGGGATCAGTTTTACTATGCATGGTTATTTTTGTAAATTTACGCATATTTTTCTATGTATTGGCGTAGACCCCAATTACAAAGTACGCTACCTATCATTCTATTTAGAAACCCTTTGTTTAGTGTATAGAAGAGTGCGGATGTATAGATCTAAAATGGATTTAGTAGACATGAGCTTGGCATGTTACAATTCGAACTATGGTATGAGCATACTTACTCGACTTTCTAGTCTTGAATTTTATTCGCATGCGATCTATTCGCCCACGATGGGGGCCACCACAAACATCATAGGAGATGAGCGTGTTCGTACACTTGCTAGGCAAGGTGGGTGTAAGTAATGAGAGGTGAGATTTATAGAGGGCCCTAAAAGGCAAGTCCTTGTGTGGAATGTTTTTTTTTTTTTAGATAATGAGTATGTAGAAGGTTAAGGGGAGAGTACAGCTCATGAACCGTGGCATCCCAAGTTCAATTTTCTGTCCCTTCATAGTAATAGTTTATGTAAATAGTATTGTTCACAACAATTGCTCTGGTATTTGGCTAAGTTTATCGTCTTGGATTCAATCGAATCTAGCTTTGTGGATAAAGTAACTTATTACAATTCGTAAGCATAAATCTATGTCAATCTATCCCTCATCTCTCTCAAAAAAAAAAAAAAACAAAAAATTTGATATCTCAAAAATTTAGCATGCCGTGTGTAAATTGAAGAAGACACCGTATGACGAGCTGAGGGCGAGGTTGAGCAATTAACTTTCATTACTCTCATTACTTATATTACTCCCACTACTTCAACTACTCACATCATCACTATATTCCTTTAGACTTGCTAGGAACGTCTATAAATAGTCGTCCTTATATCTAGTTAATGGGAGAGCGAGACAGAGACGGTAAATACTTGTAATTATGACATGGGTCTTCTAGATCTCGATCCTTAGAAAAAAAAAGTGAAGAAGATCTGCAACTTTTTTACTTTTAGTGAATTTCATTCGTTGGTTGCGTGAATGTCCGTAGTTTACTTCGGTCCAAATCGAGGATTTTCACGTAAAACTATTGTTTGTTTGCCATTGTTTGCTTTCTTGCTAAGTCAATATTTGTCATCGAACACTTGTTGGCCGACCAAAATCATTCTCGATCAAATGACACAGTCTATGAAGAAGAATCATCACGAAGACATGGCTTGCAATAGAAGAGCTGATAAGGGCATAGCCGAGGCTGACTAGGCAGAGCCAAGCCTCTAGTCCGAGAGGAACCAACATAGGCAGAACGGAGGCTGACCAGACAATGTCGAGATTGCAAGCCCGAGACGAGCTGGTAGAGGCAGAGCTGAGGTAGACAAGGCAGAGCCGATGCGCCGGAATTAGGAGCCACACACAACACCAACGAAAACGATGGATATGAAATATCGGGAGGCACCAACGAAGATCGGCTGAATCGAAAAATCGGAAGGCACCAAGATATTTGGTGGGACCCGAGAGGCACCAAGTTATCCTATATGAACAAAGGTATCGGGAGGCACTAACGAAACCGGTAGATCCGAGGTATCTATTTGATATCAGAAAAAAAAAGAAGAAAATTAAGGGCAATAACTTGCAATCTCTTTTAACACAAACTTTTCACCGGTAGGTTGCACACATATTATTCAAATATATGCTTAAATATGAATAATATATACACACACTTACAGTATGCTAAATAGATTTGCGCTACTATATTTAATATTTATCAAGTTATAAACATATTTTTGGCTAATTGTTACAAGACATATATATATATATATATATATATATATATATATGTCTTGTAACAATTAGCCAAAAATGTGTGTGTGTGTGTAAATATATATGTGTATATGTATGTGTGTATGTACGTATACACATGTGTATGTATGCGCTGGGATCTTGAAAGTCGCTTTCAATCAAGCGATATGACGGTCGAGATCATAGCTCGATCCGACGGCCGAGATTACAGCTTAGCGGAGTTATTTTCCAATTGAGCTGAGATCGGCAAGAGATCGCATTTCCTTCAAAGTTTAACAAATTTGAAGCGGATTTTAAATTATTTTTGAACCCATTGTGAATTCTTTAAATTTTGAAACCCAAAAACATCTATATATAAGTATTTTTGGAAAAAATTTCAAAATAAAAATTCTGAACCTCATTAAAATTTATAAAATTTATGTTGAAATTTTTTTTTTAAAAAAAAATAATCACAAAATAAGCGTCTCATACGCTCTAACGTATTGGATGGGAACTCCGTTTAAAGGCGTTAGTCAATCTACTTCCGGGTAGACAAAGCACACAGTGACTTTATCTGTAATGATAATCGAACAAGAATTGGTCACCCAAAACTTTTGCACAACAAAATTAATTTTATATCCGTATCCGCACCCGTGTCCGTACCTATAAATATGGTATTAATTAATAATGCAATAGCTAACTGTTTAAAAGGTTGGCCGTCGATGTGCCGTGGATTGTAAACATGTCGTCTACAATGTCAATTTTTAACATCCTACATCAATCATTAAAGTTCTGGAGGCATCCCTAATGCTCTAAAAGTTTCTTTTTTTTCTTTTTTTTCTTTTTTTTTATTTAAATGAGAATAAGGTTTAGCTTTTTTAATGCTGTAAAGTTGAACGATAATAATGCACATCATGGTTCTAATATTTAGTTTATGTTATCTTAACTTTTATGTTTTGTATTTTATGTTGGAGAAATACTGCCCACTTTTTACCTCTAGTTCCATATGCAAGTAATGTAAATATTTATTCTTGTAATGAGTTTAAAACTAGGACAGTTCCGTTTGGGTCCAAAGTTGTAAGTTAAGTTCTTCCGCGGAGGGTGTCAAAAATTATCAAGAATATGTTAAAAGTTATCAGAGGCAATGTTAGAAGTTATCAGACGGCTTCGAGTAGTCTATCTTAATACCAGGGGTATGTATACTCATTGTATCAGTAAGGGTAGTTAAAAATCTTAATCTAGGAACACTGTGCGGCAGAAAATTTACAAAAGATAGTCATCAAGCTTATCCAGTATTGGTCCCATGTTTTTAATTGCATCCGTATATTAGACATCTTGTACCACAACCACGAATTACATGCGTGGAAGAATGTTGACTTATGATCGGACACTTACCTAGGCGAAGGGTGCTGGTGCAAAGAATGATTCTCAAAAGTCTTCAAGAAGAGAATTGTCGTGTCTGGCGAGATATTAAGTATCGTTGAAAACCTCAAAATGAGTAGGTAGGTACTCGAGAGAACAAGTTCCCGATAAAATTCAAGCACAAAGTTATTAAACCCTAACCGCATACGGTCACTTTTCATTATGAATATGCCCTAATAATCATAACTGGCTCAATCAACACAACGCTTTATGTTGAGCCATTTCTTCCAGAACCTAACACTAAGAAAACAAAATAACCTCTCTTGTTTAATGTTTAAACAAATCACAATTCTACGCACTATCCAATACCTGTCACTTTATTAATAGGATAATTTTGACGCATTAAGTTGAGTTAACCGCTATGCACGATCTTCGTTTTATACTCAACTGTCGATACGTGATTTTTGTTATCGAATCCAAGGGATGGTACCATGATATGCTTGATCTATGCTCTTAAACAATTAATAACTCAAATTCAATACATAATACACGATTATACATAAATGGTTTTACTTCATAAAGGTATGTTTACATACAGGGGTCTCTCTACGATGTATAAAATATTAGTAGACTATACTACCATCATGGTGTGTGTACTCCAATGCCAGTCGTGCATAGTCGAGGGAAGGCGACTTTACACATCTGAGATGTATGTTGATGATCGAGACCGGGGACATATAGGAAGCCTGTTATGATACCCTGTAACAAAGTGACCTATATTCTTTCGGTCGGAAGAACTCTAGTATCGGCGTGACCATTAATTCATTACACAAAAATAAAATAGAATCTTTGTCCTGTTTAGGACGAGACAAGCGGACTCTCCGGCGTAGCCCGACTCCCAACGAAATCGTGCACACGAATAACACACGTAGATGTTCAAAGACCATAATTTTTAATGACAAAAAAACTCTCTGCGCTCATACAAAAAATAGGCGTGTGATGTTGCATTTTCATACTTAACCACCAGTTGTTTAGTTTCACTTTGTTTTTTTTTTGGTCTATTTTTGGGTTTTTTGGAAAATTAATGTACTTCTGAGAATGGGTGTATATGAGACATCACCTCCATGACGTTAATCGGCGAATGCTCAAAATTGTGCCTAGCCAGGGCGAGTTGTTCAAAACTAGGTGGGAATCTGATCCATATAAGGACGATTATCCTCGGCAGACCGCGGACAACCGGAGATAAGTGGTTTACTAGGCGCGCTCCCGTAGTGAGGCACTGATATCTTCAAAAAACAAAATACGACTAAAGTCCTTAGACGCTGAATATTCTCTTAAAAAGATAATGGTTTTCCACAGTATATAAAGGCGTTGATTATCTATATTACCTCTGAGCAACCGCTTATACTCTATACATCTGTTTCTTCTGTAAAAGAATGTAATCTGTTCATAGAAGAAGACACATGTACCAGTTTTTGCAGATAGAGAGAATGTGTTTATTTGTGATATAGTGCCAAAGTTGTACACCGTTTTCAACGTTTAAAAGTACTCTCTATGTATTAACCATCTTCCATTAAGACTTTAAGGCGTTCTAAAATATAGCGATATTCTCATAAGTGCTCTTTCGCTTGACGATAGGAAAAAAATTTTGAGGAATTATAAAACAAATTTTATTATACATTCTAAAATCAAACTCATATTTTTATTGTTGAACGGTAATGTTTAGCAAACATATCCGTCTTTGACCAACTGATTGATTATAATAGTTCTTGTATTACTTTTCGGTTCTAGCCCACTGCCTATCTCCAGGTTGATGTGTTGATTCGTGATGTTCATACCGTGTGGACACAAGAGAATTCTTATGCCGTACTCTCCCCTAGTATCTTTAAGAGTCACTCACTAAAACTGCGTTATACGCACCTGAAGGTAATTCATCTAGTTGTAGGCTTGACGGAGTCTGAAGTGCTCCTAGTTTGTTATAATGTCGCAATGTAATACAATGACTTCAAGAGTTTGTGTAATAAGCGAGATAATAAATGCGAGTTCACCAGATTGAGAAATGGGGGACCGAGTCAATTCCTAATAAGGCCCGCGTTTTCTACTAGCATGCTTGAGAACTTCAGTTATTAATGTGAGGAAAGGTGACATAGTGTCTCAGCCCATATCGCTAAACCACACACATAAAGACAGGAGGACCCGATTGTTATGTCTTGGAAAAGCACTCACGAAGCATTACATATCTTTATCTGGCAAAAACACCCTATATCGTCTTTATGGTGATGGTAGAGGAAAGAACGAATAGAGGTAAAATATACAGTTGCATTATGAAGGTGTACTACTCCATTTTTCATCACCGAGTGCCAGCTGCATTACAAAGGTGTCACGAAGCGGCAATTAGTCCTTTCCTCTTCTTCTTCTTTCAAAATGATAGCGAACGGGATATATGTCTCTCTAGTATAGTGTGGTCTTCTCCATGCAGCAACATGATGCCGGAGCCATTCAACGATATAACGTAGTGAGACAGAGGACCAGTTTGAAAATATGAGGAGACTCCGAGTCTGTATACTCCTGGTTTTCATTCCTTCTTGAAATGTTTTTGTTATGACGCCGACATCCCGAGGATATTCCCACATGATAAGAAATGACACACCACAGCTCATTTGAACCACACTTATATCAATTCCTCAAAGCACAAAAGTAAAAATTATAATTGCAGAACTTTTTTTTTTGTTTTTTGTCTAGAAAGTCAACCAATCGAGACTAATATCTACAGATGTCATAATGTAAAATGCTTGTATTATGCATCAATACCTGTACGTGGAAAATAAGAAAATCAAACTAACTATAGATCAAACTTAGTTTGATAGTCTGTCAACACCAACTTACCGTATTATAACAGCAAAATCAAATCCTTCACTCAAGAAATAAACAATTAATGCCGGAAAAAGCGGTTGATTTGCTATGGCTGAAGCTAAAAATGTAGTTTATCCGAGCATCAAGAAATAATATATCAGCCCCCGATTTTAAAAGCCGTTCGGGCTAATTTGCAATGGCGGGGGCTAATATGCAATTTGCCCTTGGAGCTTTCTGATGACGTAGCCCCATCTATAGTTCTATCTAGACGTTTGGTTATGGCATCCAATCATCAATGCAACATTACTGAATTATCCCTGATTTTTCTAACTTTGCGGCAGTCTCGCTCGAGACATTGTAAGCTTTAGGAGTAGTGTGCGTGCACCTGAAGTCGTTCGTGTTATACGCAGTGCATACGCTTACTGACAAACTAATGAACTTTGTATGTGTTACGACCGGAAAAAATAAAAACGTTCTCTCAAGGGTGTATAGTCCGAACCATCTTTGCATTTACCTATTTGTTTATTCATATGACATACAGGGAGCGTGTGTGTTCGTGTTGGTGTGAGTTAAAAGCATCCAGCCGTATAAGCATATATTACACAGAGTCAACGTAGCAATTCGAAGGATCTTTTAATGCTGCCAATTGGTAAGGTGAGACGTCCATGAAGAAGATGAGAGAAAGGTCATCGCAGGTGATAAGTTAGAGGGAAACTTCAGGGGATTGTATTCAATTCGGAAATTATAGTTGTTTCAATTGGATCCTAAGTTATTTACAGGTTGGGCCAGCATGTCACCAGCTTGTTGGGCCAAACCGAACTTCCAACGTACTTTCAACTGTAGTGCATTACAATTCCCAGTCGTTAAGAGAGATTTTTAGATGTAACGGTTATATTACGTCTCTCCGTGTAACGGTCCACATAAATTCTATTTAGAATTATTTTTTAAAAAAAAATTAAAATTAAAGTTGTAAATTTTGATGAGATTTATAACTTTCATATTCAAAAAATTTTTCAAAAATATTTTTAAAATGTGTTTTGGAGCTCCAAAACATAGTGAATTTTAAAGCGTGTTTAAAAATTATTTTAAAATTCGTTGAAATCTTTAAACTCTGAAGTTACAAAATATCTATTACGATGTAATTTTCGAACAAATTTTGAATATTAAATTGTAAATCTCATCAAAATTTTTTAAGTTTTATTTATAAATTTTTTTAAAAAAATAATAATAAAATTTATTTATTTTATATAAAAATGACAGTGATATATGCTTCGTGGTGTAAACTTTTTATTGTAGAATTTTTCCGAAAGAGAGCTTGCCCTCAAGAGTCAACCCTTGAACGAACATAGAAAAACACCGCCAGAGGTCACCGTACCACCCCCAGAAGGTGTCAGCTTCGTTAGAGAGGACGCACTGAATAAGAAATTTAGCTGCTTTTTAGGTGTTGCGTGGGGTTCGAACCCGGGAGGCTCTTGAAATGTATACGAGCTAGGATGGAATTCAGATCTTCTTCTTCCTCTTCTTCTACTACTACTTTATGATAAAACTAAAAGTCTTTAGATAAATGACAATAACCATCCTGTGATTTTTATTTTGAATTCATTCAAGAAGTATGATCAACTGCAATCTGTTAATGAATAATCAATTATTTGTTAATGAATAATCAATTATTTGCCTCCCGCCCGTAGGTCACTCGGCCGGGGCGCTCGCTTCAGGAAGCGAGCGCCCGGGTTCGAGTCCTGCGGGTGCCTGTAATGGGATGTACCTGCGGTTGCGTGTTTACAGCGGCTGCAGGGAAGCTGGTGGCTGGATAACTCCCAGTACTCTATGTCTGGTACGGGGGCGGACGTCAGACCGGAGTTTTACTCTTCTGCAGGCACCTGGGTCCAAAATGGTCGTATAGGTACTCGTAGAAAACCGTGGTCCGCGAATTAGCGAAAATCCGGGAAGAGGTTTTGTCTCGTTATCTCAAAAAAAAAAAAAAAAAAAAAAAAAAAAAAAAAAAAAAAAAAAATCAATTATTTAAAGGAAATGACAAATCACGTAGTTAACAATATTTGAACCAAGTTACAGCAAAAAATAATGTTTAAGTACAACATAAATATATATATAGGCCTAAAAACATGAAGTTAGTTACTGTTAAAACTTATATTTCATATCAGCACTAAAAATAAAGATTTCAGGACTTCTCGATTACCTATTTATGTAATTCGAAGAGCAAATATGTACACCACAACTAAAAATGAAATTATTAAGAGCAAACCTATACACCGCAAATAAAAAAGAAATTTGAGGATGATTAGAATAAGCTTAATTTGGTCAAGGCTCGTCCAAAGGACAACTTATCCCAATCAATTAGTTC
This sequence comes from Xerophyta viscosa, assembly GCA_002076135.1. NCBI lineage: Eukaryota > Viridiplantae > Streptophyta > Magnoliopsida > Pandanales > Velloziaceae > Xerophyta > Xerophyta viscosa. The sequence goes on from MJHO01000156.1 coordinate 27,721, forward strand.
ATCGCTTTGTCGTACATAGTCCCTAGCGATAGTTGATGGAGATACTACATCATTGACCACCCTTCCTCCTCACACGACTCAGAGGAAGAGATAAGCACTCTCATGTAAAGCCCTTATTTAGATTAAGATCCATCTGATCCTTAGTCTTTATAATTGGATAAATCAAATCTCTATTATTTATATGCATAAATCACTACTATAATATAAATATGCATACATCAATGATATATGTATATATACATTAATTTATATATGGAACATTTATGAATTTTTAAGAAAAATTATTTTATTTTCGGGCTCAGCGCCGTGTCGTTTTCTTTTCATCGCTCCTTAGTGTTTGAGATATCAATGTTATTTTAACATGGTACTTTATACGTTTTATTAATAGGAAAGAAATATCAATCTCATTCCTGAATTTTATATTGACTTGGAGTCTAGCATATTTTATTGATGGGTAGGAAATATCCATCTTATTTTCGAATTTTAAATATTTAAGAAGATTATATTTTTTAAAATTTTACATGAAGTAAGAAAAAGTAATATCCAACGCTTCTTCCAGCTCTCTCATTATTACTTAAAATTTTTATTTTCGGATCCATCTCCGAGTTTAATTTATAGTGAATTGTGCATATGATACATGTAATTATCTGATTATAAGTTGAAAAGGACCCTAAATTTAATTATTTGGTGGAATTGGGGTCAAAACATAATTGACCTATCGACCCTAGCGTGTTATCCCTTCAAGGTGAACATAGATAGCATGATACTTTGTCCGGAGATCTTACTTCGTCGATTTGATACACTTCCGCATGGTAATATAAAGCTTGATTCGTGCGTGATCTCCTACCTACAGCGGGCTGGATTATATGGTTTTGGACAATCTATCTTATACAGATCGGTCGGGCCTTGATGGCAGCCCTTGTTGAGAAATGGCGCCAGGATATGCATATATCACATATACTTATAGGTGAATGCACGGTCGTACTAATAATGTAGAGGTACTATAGATGTGAGGTCATTGACTTGCTCCTTAGATAAAGTGTTTTAGGAAAAAGTGTATACAACGCTACTTGGCAAAGTATATTCCCTTGAGAAGAGAAAATGAGCAGATTTGTTTCAGATGGCTTCTAAAAGTATTTGCTATTATGGCTCAAGGATCGGATGAGGATGTTCTGGAGCAGTATGCTAGAGCGCATATTTTGATGCTGCTTAGTGGTTCTCTATTTACTGATAAATCTGGCATGCATGCATATCTTTCTATTTGTCACTGTTGGATGCTTTTAATGCATTGACGACTTATAGTTGGAAAAGCGCTCCATTGGCTTGGTTGTATAAATATTTGTGCAATGCCAGTCCAAAGAAGCAACACGGATTTTTGGTTGTGTGATTCTTTTGTACTACTAGACATATGCTCACATCTAATTCACTACATCAAAAATCAACAGCATTCCGATTGTGTGATTCTTTGGTACTACTGGACATACGAGCACATCTCATTCACTACACCGAGAATCAGAAGCATTCCGCCAAATACGGATTTGCAGCTTGTACATATGGTGTACCGGTAGTATTTTTTGTTTATTATTTATTTGATATAATTGTTTGGTTGTTAAAGATTGTTTTCAATGTTAAATACAAATATTATATATAGATGGTCAAGTGGTGAGTAAGCAACAGTTTTAAAATAGCTCCCATGTCTTAAAGATCTTTTATTTTGAGTTAGACTCGATGACAGATGAGCATGTATATGTACTTTTTTTTTTCTTACTTCAACTTGTTCTAACATTAGTAGGTTCTATTTTTATTGTATTATTTTTTTTATTGTAAATAATATGGAGTCCATATACACGGTATGCTGGCCTGCATCCATTTACATTGCTCAAGGAGTAGAGACATTTTGCAAGCGAAGGTGCCTCTCATTTTTTTCAGTGTCATTGAGTTGCATATGCTAGAACGAACGTTGCATCAATTCGAACTTCTACAAAATATACCAAAGGCTATATAAACAGATACAAATTTGCCCAACACTCTTTTTAATTTTAGAACCAATTGGATATTAAATTCCAGTAATACATTGAGATCTGGAATGACATAACTAACCAGATTATACCAAGATGAGGGGATGGCCTTTATATTTATATGGAGTAGTACAAGCAGATCACTAGAAAGTTTATTACTCGTAAACGAGTATTTCGTAAGATTATATGTTTCTTTTTTTTTTATCACAAAATATAAATATATACATCCCTAACGTCCATTTACATGTTTTTGATTTTTGAAACAACCAGAGTGCATGCAACAAATATATAATATTGCTGGAGAATATATGTCCAAGCTACACTCATGGTTTATATATTCAAAGTGTTTGCAGCTCAATATTTCGATACTACCACGATTATGCTCTCAGAATAGGTGGGAATATTTTCGATGGTTGGACCTCCTGTTGTACAACGCTCTGAGGCGGCGCCGATGAATGAAGATGCCGGTGGGAACCAACAGGATGATGCCGGTGAGGAGCCCACACATGATATATTTGAGACTACATGGTGGGCTAGTTGGGATCATGCAGCATATCATAGGTATGATCGCACTGCATCTCAATTCTCAACATATATATGAGCAAGGTCTATCAACGCCACAGCTCGATGATTACGGTCAAAAGTCGTCAGAATATCACCAATCACCTTCCACAGCTAATCTTGGCGATCTTACCTATAAGGTACCACCAGCAAGAGGCTTAGGCTCCTAAAATGCCGCAACAATCAGGAAAAATACATATGTGTTTGTTGGTTTATAGGGGTACCTGAACCCGTGCATAAGCCATAAATATATTTATAGTATATTTGTTTTATATTTGAGCTTGTTATTAAATAGATTGATATTGTCGAAGTAAAAATTTATTCATCAATGTGATAGTTTAAAATATTATTATTTTATATAATTGATAAAAAAAAAAGCAGAAAATGTGATATATGTTGCATATGACAAATGTGAAGGAGCTAAAGGGGGAGGGGGAATCGGGGATAGCGGTGGGGCAGCTCGAATTGCTGGGAACTAGAGGGGCGCTGGCTTGGCGCGAGTTGGATCTGAGAGTGAAGTCGTATGTCTAACAGTTGACACGACAATCTTCGGGGACGGTTGTGTCATTTATTAAACACGTGACAGCACTGTTAAACATACGATGATATGTTAGTACGGCACCACGTGACGACGTAGTACTATCCTGTTATATGATCATATGTTAAATCTACAATCGGTTGTTTTAATTTTGTAAAATTCTTTAAAACGATTATTGTTAAACAAAATATTTAGAAAAATTTCTAACAAAATTGATTAAAAAACCAGCAATTAAGAACATCCAAATTTTATTTAGAGCAGGTTCAGAAAATCATGTAAATTAGAAAATTTACATGATTTTTTATGAACAAAATAAGCAAAATTACTAATCCACACCCTAATTCTCCGTTTGCGCGATGCTGCCTCCGGAAACAAAAAAAACAAAAAAGTACTGACGTGATGCGTAATATGTGTTACACATCATTGTATTTTTTCATTTTTAGAGATTGAATTACACATAAAGAGTCGAACCAACCGACACGTCTCGCTCCACCATCACCCTTTCGATCTGTTCCTTCAGTTGTGTGCAGTCCAAATCTTCACTCTGCACATGATTAAAACACGATTATTGTACATGAAATGAAGCAGCCCATGCTTGGAGTAGTATTATATGTATGAACAATGAGTAATAGCAAATTTCTATGAACAATGAATAATAGCAATCTCTATATTTATCCCTAAATTTTAAAATAATGAGATGTCATAATTTTGAATTTCAAAATATTATCGCAGTAATGTTTAAATTTTTAAAAAGACTTCTAAAACTTGTCATCATATCTACCATTTCAGTGTTGATTATATCATCAGCTACATAGATAAGTGATAGGCACATCATCAACTACATGAAATAATTAAAAAACATATCAATAGTCATGTGGGGTAAAAATGTCATATCATCGATTACATCGGATAAGTTATAGTCACATCAGCAGTTCAAATGGCTTATTTAATAATAAAATTAAAGGAGACTATTTTTTAAATGGTCACGAGGTAATGTTTGAAAGTATGCTGTTATTGCCAAATTTAATTTCAGCTATTTTACCACCTATTTCAATTGGTTGGAGCAATCTTTTTTTTTTCTTTATGGTCAAATAGGTAAATAATGAGATCATTTCATCTAATTTTTTTTTTTTTTTTTTTTTTTTTTTTTGTCAGATAAAATAGTCGCTTAAAGTAGAAGACTAGAATGCCACCTAGATCAATTGGGGTCTCTATCAGTAAAAGGAATCGGTACACTAATAGACAAGCAAACCATGTATACCACAACTCAATTGTCCATGTCTAACCATTCTTCGTCTACATACCACCCCCTCCAAAAAAAAAAAAGCAATAATGTAAAAGAATCCTGCTTTTGAATTTTCACTTTTTCGAAAAAAAAATTGATAAAAAAATAAAAGTGTTAGTGTTCTGGACGGCTAATTTAGTATTGACAATACTACTATTAAAGTGTCGGAATTAAACTATTTCGGATGAACTATTTTAATACCGCGAGTTTAAAAAGTATACCGGATGAGATAAGAAAGTGTTTCGTATGAACTAAAAAGGTATTTTGGAAAATTAACTTAGTATTTTTATTTGTTAGATTAATTGGCCAAGTTTTAGAATACAGGATTTTTTTTTGACAAAGCCCAAAGAAAATTCTTGACTTTTCCCTACACCACGGCTGTTTATTTCAGAGCTAGTGTACTGTAGGTGAGCCAAAAGTAAATAGTAAACTGGAGCACACTTTCTAAATCGATGCCGAGTGTGATCCAAAAATTTTGACCAAAAATAGTATAAACCCATCTACAATGTATAAACTTCTCCACATTCTGAGACGCCTCAAGATCCCCTTTTTTTTCATATTATAATTTAAAAAAAAAAAAACTATCCGGTACGATAATTCTTATCGTGCAGCTCCGATAAAGATGGGTAATTTCTTACAAAACGTTCATCATTACAGTGCTTTTGAAGTAGGTAATTTTTCCTACCTTAAACCATGACCTTTTTGATCGTAAGACGATAACTTTTATTACTAACTAATTTCTCTCTTGTATATTATAATTAATAGAGCTAAAATGCTAGTGGAAAAATCTTTTATCACTTTCAAAAGTGTAGAGAAGATAGATGAGATTTAAGTTGTAGGAATTGGTGTTACGTAGTGCACCATTTTTATCGTCTTATTTAAAATGCTCGTGTAATGTAGATATAAGGACGAATGAGTGAGATTGGATAAGAGTACCCTATCATTTTTCATAAAAAAAATTCATTTTATAGAAAATTAGAATATTATTAGAATTATATATAGTATATCAAAATCAATAGTATATATCCTGATATATTATGTGTGGCCCGGAATTAGCACAGCTGTTTTTCACCTGGTAATCATACGATTCCGGTACATTGTTGATATATTGTAGTGTCTAACTTGCTGGAATGTTTTCAGTGACTGTTCAGACTGTCCAATAAAGCCATTGGTTAGAGCTATGTTAGCTGGAAACTAGGACCACATGGTGTACAATGTCCTATATTTTGTCATTTTGCATCACTTTTGCAATAAATTTATCAGATCATGTCTTAGAAAAATTACATATCAGCCTATATTTTTAGGAATCATTACAAATTAGTCTTTAAAAATAAAAAAATGCGCAACGTAACAACGCGCGTGCTGTCACGTCGGATATTTTCGAAAGCTGAACGGAACAAACGTAAAATTAGAGGACTGAAATATAATTTTCTTTTATGTTTTTGTCCTAATACTAGGAATCTCATCAACTAATTAGTCAATAGGGTCAGTAGTTTGGTCCAGCCCTTGTGTGGAGAAGCATCACGCCACGTATCGGCTGGACCACTGAGATTTTTCGGATGATTTCAAGAAAAATGAAAAATACTACACGTCCTAATAGTTAGCGTCATTCCACATATATCACCTATTTATCACTTACATTTATCTTTTATTTTATATATCTATGCTAAATAGGATGCTCTCTAAGGTCATATAGCACATCACCTTTTTATTGCTTACAGTTATTTCAAGACCCGTGGATTGTATCTTTTTTATCATGTCTATTTGAGAGCAGCTAAATAGGACGCTAAACGAGAGAGAGAGAGAGAGAGAGAGAGAGAGAGAGAGAGAGAGAGAGGGGTCCAGTACCTCGACGAAGAGTGTATGCACAAGAGTCCCACAAATAGAGGTGATATTTGCTGTGATGATGTTTAAGTTAAGAGAGTCGAAAACTTGGCATATCTTCATCATTGTATCTCTGTTTTTGCTGTAGCTGATGCTCACAACAAGAGTTCTCTCCGCAACCTCACACACCCTCAACTGCAAATAAATTAAACCAAATTAATATTTAAATTTATGGAAATTTCTGTGGAATTATGCAATGCAGAGAGTTTACATTTTCTCTCTGCTGTTTTTTTTTTTTTTTTTTTTTTTTTGAGGAAAGAAATGTAGAGAGATCTTAACTCACTTCCATTACATCCGGCGATAACGGCGATCCGGGAACTTGAAATGGAAGTGAATTCCCAGTGGCTCTCTTCTTCCTCCTCCTCGTAGGGATTTCCTCTTGTTTAAGTGCATCGAGATCTGCAATCTCCGCCATCATTATCTTCTCTTGATCTTGGAGCTCTTGTATGTAATCAATGGCGTCCTTGATGATCGAAGCCTTGTCCATCTATTCCAATTATCACAAATCAATCTATTTACATATCAATCGATTTAGCACTGATTGGCATCAGTCGCCACTGGATTCCCACAGGATTTCCGCTGAATTTGAAGGAAGTCCAAATGTAAGAGATTAACGAATAATTAGATGTTACCTTCGTAATGGTCGGAACTAGACTTCTGAGGGTGTAAAGTCGTTCGTTGAGCTTTCGCCGGCGATTTCTCTCCATGATGATGTTCTTAGCCTCCGCCGCAGCAGGCGAGGAGGCTCCTGCGACGGCGCCTGCGGTACTTCCATCCTGGGAGCTCGAGTCGTAGGATCCTGATCCCGAGAAAACTTCTGCTGAGATCGCCTCATCTAATCCCCAGCTGAATCGTTTTCATTCATTCAAAGAATTAGACACAGAAGAATCAAACATGCATGGAATGCTAGAATTCGATGAAGTACCTTTCGAAATCTTCAGGTTCGAAGAGTCCCTTACTTTCCCAGTAGAAGCTGAGATCGTCGCCAATGGCATCCATGGATATTGTTGCTGAGTTCATCTCTTGTTAGACTGCACCAATATATATATATATATATATGTGTGTGTATAAATAGGCGTCTTATTTTTAAATATAATTATTTAATAACTTTTTTTTTTAAAATTATTGTAGTGGAATTCGTAATGTGAGCGTATATTTCCGTAGGAATCTCAAATTTGCGGATAACTCCTACATCCGGCTCCGACCGGCGCTTTAAAAGCCGAGTACAAGTCTTACATGAATGAAGGCTTCTGTTATGTAGTATAGAGAATTTTTCTTCAAAAATTTTCCGAGAGATTTTATCCCACGTGGTCTCAAATTCGAATTTTGACATATTATAATATTCTATTATATTATTTATATTTTAAATAATTATAAATTCGTCAATTTTTATCTTATTAAATTTTGTACATGATTTTTAGATTATATTTATTTTTATTTATTGATTTTATTTCTGATTTTTTTTTTACATTATTTTATATTCTCTTCAAAAGAAGTATCATACATAATAGATTTTTCAAACAAAATTATACAATATATAAGATTATTGAGAAAATTAAAAATATTTTTAATTTGTAAATTAAAAAATATAAAGTTTACTATTTATAAATTTTAAAAATAATTTTTAGTTATTTTTTTACATAATATCACAGGTGTTTCATCCACTACTATATATAAAAAAAAAATACTATTAAATCCGATTGAACGACCGTAAAAAGCCTTGGCGGAATTTTTGTGCCTCAAAATTGGTTACCGATTTCGAAATACGAAAATATATAAATTAAACTATTTTTTAAATTAAATAAAATCACGTGGGAAGGGGTTTGGTCTTCAGTCCCGCGTAGGGATACCAAGGCGCACGTTTCGTATATTCTTCTTGAATAATCCATTTTCTGCCTTTTAATTTTGGAAAGAGCAATACTAATACGTTCCATAAATTTACCAAATAAAACATCAATAATAAAAATAAATAAATAAATAAAATACCTTAGAAATACCCTCTTGCAATAGGGTCCTGTTTGAATGCGAAGTGCTGACGAGGCTATTAAGCAACGTCTATTTTTTCATCCTTCTAGCTGGCATAAGCAATACTTTTACAAATAGACGTTTCGTGTGAATTCTTAATATGATTTGAAATTTTAAATTTTTTCGGTTATTAGAATATGATCGGTACCATCTATAGATTTTATCTGTTACGACGATCACATAAAAATACATCGGTTAAGAATAAAATTTTCTTACGATAAATTTTTTTGTAAAAACAAATAACGTGATCCAACTATGCGGCGACCTAAAATTACTATTTTTCTCTAATTTTTTTTTTTTTTTTATGACTGGTAGAGTTTTAGAATGCACTAACTAACTTGTTTTTTTCAAACATTTGTTTACAAATAAAATATTATGAAAGATATACTTTAAAGAGAGTATTATTGAGACACCTGGTATTACGAGACACCTGGTATTACTGAATTTAAGAGACAAATTTGTAGTAGAAATATGAAGATATTGAATCTGCGTTCGTATGGTGTTGCTCATTTTAACTGATGCTTATGTTCTTGCAACGTGAAAAACTCAACAACATTCGAGCATTGCTATTGATCATAATCATATAACACCCGATTCAATCAAAATCATATACAATATATTTAGATATATGTTATATATTTCAAAACACTATATAGCTCCGATTATAATATAGCCATCAGGGTTTTCTAAATAATGACTTTTCTGCTATCAGTATCACGTCGAGTGGATAGTTCTCCCTATAGTCGTCGTGTTCTTGCCATGTGAAGAACTCTAACTTATCGGGTTGTCATCGTGAGTGTCGCAAATCATATTTTGTTGATCGTCGAGGGTTTATCGTGACGTTATGGAATAGCTAGCTGAGTTGGATGGTTCTAACTCACATTTCACATCGCTACTATAAATATCTCTCTCGAATAATAGGTCGCTAATAGTAGTTATATATGTTCTCGTTTACATGAGATAATATGAACTAAAAGAAACTTAACTCTTCATCCTTGCCCACCTTTATATGCTTAACAAAGATACCTGTGTGTTGGTTATCCAAAGAGTATTTCGCGAATAGTCTATTTGGAATATAACTGTGTATATAATATTATTTTCCAGACTATTATTTCTGGAAGTTATAATATACTATTATATATATGATGTTTGTTCTCATTCACATGAGGTGTTACAGTTAGTAGATTAATGAGAACAAAAATGTTGAATTTCGAGATACTTACATATCAGTCCCTGTAGGATATAAATTTTAAGATAAATTTTATTTTATTTATTAATTTTAACACCCTAAAATATTTACTTAAAAATAATTTTTAGAAAAATATTCAACATAAAAATTATATATTTTGATAAGATATTTAATTTTTATTTAATTTTTTAAATAAGTATTTCAATGTGCTAAAGTTCGTAAATTAATGGATAAATTCAAATTTTATTTAAATTTTCAAGTCTCAAATAATATATTTAAAAATATTTTTTAAAAAAAAATATCGAATATAAAAATTATAAAGTTTATTAAAATTTATAATTTTTTATACCCCGTAGTCAACTTTTCATGTGTTAATAACTTAATACCGTGTAGTCAACGCGAAGTCATGGAGTCATACAAAAACTAGTCAAACTACGGTGTAGTTCAATCATTATCGCTACATGTGATCATCGAGGCACCATATAGAAGTTGATCTCTGTCTCATAAAATACAAATTTTTGATCAAATTCGACAAATTTCATCAACAAAACTATAAAAAATTGACAATTTACGGGTACGTGCTCTCATAATATATTTTTACGGATATGTACTATTCTAATTAATTTTAGCAAATTTATACTCTTTTAATGTATAAAATAATCAAAATACTTATTTTTTTTTATAGACGCGCTAAGTTTTTATCTCCTTTTTACTGCATTTTTCCGACAAAAAATCTAACTTTGTTTCTCTCTCATTTCTCCTTCCTCTCTCTATCAACAAAATACAAATTCGGACATTAATTAAATCGTAACAATATAAAAAAAAAAAAAAACCAAAATTCACAAAAAAAGCACATATCACTCTATAAAAATAGGGGACATTTTAAATATTTTTTTGTAAATTTAGCTAATCTGCAGATGATTTTTAAAAATACAAATATCTTTATACGTATTTTTGAGGCACTAGAATGCAAACAAACACATATTAATTTTTACGTCATAATTTTCTGTAGATATCTCTAAATGAGGTGAAATCAAATTTCATATAAAAATAAACTCGAAGACATTTCTTATCTGCCTAGAAAGAACAATTATAAACACTTACAAACACATACGAACACCTAGATACAAACACGTATTAGTATTTACGTTATAACTTTCCAGGAAGACCTCCAAATGATGTAAAACCAATTCCATATGAAAGTAAACTCAAAAACCTTGCCAACGATATATTATTTGCCTATAAAAACACCTACGAACACATAGAACTGCTGCACATGAACACTTACGAACACATATGAATACGTATTAGTAATTATGAAAATTCCTTTATGTAAAGATATCCAAATAACATAAAACCAATTCATATGAAAGAAGACTCGAATACCTTTTCAACGATATATTATTTGCATATAAATGACACATACAAATACTTACAAACACATAGAACTGTTGCACATAAACACTTACAAATATATACGAACACGTATTAGTATTTACGTCATAACCTTCTGTAGAGATCTTTAAATGACGTGAAACCAATTTCATATAAAAGTAGACTCGAAAATCTTTCCAACGATATATTATTTGTCAAGAAAAAATATCCACAAACATTTACGAATGGCTGCATACGAACACTTATGTATGTGATCGTAAGTGTTCATGTACAGCTGTTCTATGCGTTCGTCAGTGTTCGTAAATATTTTTTCTAGCCAAATAATATATTATTAGAAAGGTCTTTGTCTACTTTTTAAATGGAATTAGTTTCACGTCTGTTGACATCCCATTTTGTCCGGGACATTTTTAAAACTTATCAAACTATAATCAAAAAATATAAAATATAAAAGTAAAAATATAAAAATAAATAAATATAAAAGAAAATATATAAAAAAAAGGAGAAAAAAGCCAAACAATTTAAATTTAATTAAAACACAAAAGCACCAAAATCTACAAATCAAATTGAAATCTTAAAGAACATCTGCACATACCACAAACATCAAGTTCCACAAATCAAATGCATGCTAAAAACAAACCTGAACAAAACACAGAACATCAAATTCAATGAATCGGATTACACAGAAATTGGCGAATCAAATTCGAACTATAACACGGAACACCGAGTGTATCGAATCAGTCTTATTCCAGAACACGCAACACTGAGCTTAAGGAATCGGACAAGATCCAGAACACGGAACACAGAGCCGACCAATCAAAGAGCACCACGTCATCATCTAACACAAAAAAATAAATCAAAACGTGAAGAGGAAGAAGTGGGCGACGCGATCTCCGGCGTGGCCGTTCAATGAGCGAAAGAAGCGGTCGTGGAACCTCACCACGTCGCCAGCACCTCGCACGCGATATGGCGGCTATTTATAAGGGGTGTTGCCGGCAAACGGGAGGGAGCTCGAGGCGGACGGAGGAACCGACGGTGAGAAAAAAAATAGAGAGAGAGAGAGAGAGAGAGAAAGATACCACGGCCACAACCTGCCACCAGCTCCGCCGACCATCTACGACGACGTCACCGCCGCCGCCAGAAAAGCTTAAAAACAGAAACCAACGTATTCGAGGTACGCGTCCAAACTCCTTCAAAATCATCGCATTACGATCTCTCCCCAGTGTAGGTGACGGGACACCGGCGTGGCTTGGCAGGCAGCGTTCCACGGCGGCGAACTTTAAATTTTATTTTTGATACCAAAATTATACCCTCAAATATCTCGGCGTATAAGCGTCGAAACTTTGACACCGCCATTGAATTCAGAACCATCGAAAATCTAGAGGTATGTACACAGATTGCAATGGCGGGCCATTAGCGTCGGCCGCGAGCTCGCGGCCGACTAAAAGATAAAACAGACGACTGGTTCAGCCGGTCGCGACAGGCTGAGCCGGTCATTATAAGTTTTGAGTCCGGGTGGGGGGCTTAGCCCCCGCGCGACTGGGCTCGGTCGGTTTCAATCCGACCGAGCTAAATTTGAAGTGATTCGAGCCATTTTGCATCCGGTTGAGCCCAAATCGAATCTGACTGAGTTATTTTCAATTCTAACTGAGTCGTTTGGACCCTAAGAACCTATTTAGTGGCCTATTTTAATCTTTTTTTAAAAAATCATATATACTTCGGTTTTGGGCTATAATTTAAATTATTAATCTATTTTAACTACATTTTCATTAATAAAATGAGTTCAAAATATCAAACACTATGAAATTAAAGTTAGAGTGAGGCGGTTAACCGAACTCTACACCTTAGTAAATTTTTAATAAATTCTAAAATTCATCTCATTAAGATCTTTTTGGGGTTGGAGTGGGACGGTTAACCGATCTCTACACCCTATCTAATAAAAATTTAAAAAAAAAAAAAAAATGAGATTAGATTGAGGTGGTTATCCAAACTCTACATCTCAAAAATATTTTCACACGTAAAATTTAAGAATAAAAAGAAACACACGGAGTTGATTACATTTATTTTTACAATTTCTTAGCATTATCACATATATGCATACATTAATTGTAATTACATTATTTCCATGCATAATTTTATAAATATCCAAATTAAAAAATATAAGTAATTTAATTGGGAGTACCCTCTTCGGAGGGTCGCTATGAGGGTGTCCCGTCTTTCCCATACGTAACCGACAACGAACCCATGAATCTCAACATGGCTTATCCCGATTTTCTAATTCCCATAAAAATTAGGTGGCGACTCCAAATTTACATTTCTTTCCCCCATCCCGAAGAAGGTCGTCAACAACGTCTTTGGAGGTCTCTTGAAGGTTATGACGTACATATTTATACGTGTTCGTATGTGTTCGTGTGCAGCTATTCGTATGTGTTCGAAAGTGTTCGTAGGTATCTTTGTAGGCAAATAATAGATCGTTTGAAAGGTCTTCGAGTCTACTTTTATATAGAATTGGTTTCACATCATTTGGACTTCTGTAGAAAGTTATGAGGTAAATACTGATATGTGTTTGTATGTAGGTATTCGTATGTATTTGTAAATATTCGTAGGTGTTCTTTCTATGTAAATAATATGCCGTTTGAAATGTTTTCGAGTCTATTTTCTCATAGAATTAATTTCACCTCATTTAAAGATATTTACTTAAAGTTATGAGGTAAATATTAATACGTATTCGTATATATTTTGGTGCCTAAAAAATGCGTATAAAGATTTGCGTATTTTTTTAAAAGTCATCTGCATATGTGCTAAATTTACAAAGAGATATTTAAAACATCCCCTTTTCTTGCGAGTGAGATGTGTTATTTTAGTGATTTTTGGCATTTTTTAATATTTTTCACGATTTAATTAAGATTCTAATTTGTATTTCGTTGAGAGAGATGAGAGAAAAATGAGATAGAAAGAGTTAGAATTTTTGGCAGGAAAGAACAGTTAGAAAGAGAGAAGCTTAGCATGTCTATTAAAAGAAAAAAAGGCGAGTGTATTTTGATCATTTTACACATTAAATGAGGGCACAAATCTACTAAAATCAATTAAGGAGGTACAGATCCGTAAAATTGCCTAAACAATTTATCAATTATCTCTATAAATGGTGATATGGTCGTCGAATATGCTCCGAGTAAAATATTGTATTTTTTAATTGATAAATTTTGCTCCTATCAAAAACTATAACTTCTAGATTGGAATAATATAGATCATTGGCGTTCATAAATCTATCTACTACGACCGTCATACAAAATGAGTTAATTATAGACAAAAAATTTATATGATAATCTCAAACACAAAAACTATTATATTTGAATTATAATCCCCCACCTACGGATCTAGTGGTGTGGTGTGTCATGTGTGCCTCATAAAGCACATGTTGTAAGTTTAAATATCACGGACGGTTCTAAAATTGGAGAATAGACAATTTCAGCAAATTTTTAATAGAAATTGCTACTGCAGTGGTTGTGCAGTACGTCAGTACTCCACATATCGTTCGAAACGCAAATTAGATCATTATTTTACTTCTTGACCACAGTTCGGCTCAATGCGGGCTGATATATTATGGGTATAAAATATCTCTAATAATATCGGAGGTTAATGTAATGAAAAAATTTTGCCTGATTATCTCTAACAACTATATATTTGGGATTATAAGTAATGATATGCATTAGTTGTGTCAGCTTTCACAGACTTTGTTCGATTTATTGTGACAATTGGAATGATTTGAGAAATCTGATGAAATTTATTTGTAACATATCACAAATGACATATTAAAATGAGGTGAGAATACAATCATTTTTTTTTTTAAAAAAAGGGAAAATACTTCTCTAGTTTTTTATTATTTTAACAGATATGATACCTATGACATTCAATTGTAATATACGAATAGCTTTTTATGAGGAGTTATAAGAAAGTATAATTTTAAGGGTAACGAAAACATTCTAGATGTAATATAATCCATTTTACTTTTAGAGATTTTATGTACAAAATATTTTTTTTTTTAATTATCGGAGGTTAGACAGTAATTATCCTGACCGTCCTTGCTGAAGGGATCTGTTTATTTAACTAAAATTTCTAACTAACAATTACGACAACAAACTTAGGAAAAATTTTATAATTGCATATACACTTATGAATACATCATAGCATTTTCAAAAAAAAAAAAGAAATATACATGAATTTATTGTACTGGCTTATGGCATGAATAACACCATAAAATTATTCAGAAAACTCAATTCATGTTGATCATAGTTCACTTTTAAAATGAACGCTCTAAAAATTGAACGACGAAAATAAAATACTGAATTTCAAGCAAAAATATGTATATTTTACTTGGTCTATAGCATTGTTGAATATTATTTAAAGATAATGTATGGATATTGAAATACACATATCTTAAGTTGCAATAGTTAGTGGCACTTTTTAAAGACAAAAGTATATTTTATATCTCTAAATTTCATCTAAAAAGACCGTCATAATTCTAAACTTCCAAATATTTTTATAAAAAACTAGTTTATAAAATTGACTAACTACTAACCATTTGGTAAATTTTATAAGTATTATGCTTAAATTGCTCATGACCTTCTTAATATTATTTAATTATTTTTAATTACTTATCAGCTAATTTGTGGAGATATAATATTTATTTTTATCCCATTCTTCTACTTCATTTGCCATCTCTAGCCAGTGTTTTCGTCACCGACCATCAAATATTGCCGCTTCCATAATATCATTAATGCTCTTTAATTTTTCCACTTTATAATAAAAATTTAAACATAATCCCTTGTATATTTTTTAAAAATAATATAAAAATTAACATTCACATGGTCTCTCTTTCATATATTTCTTTTCAGCTTTATGAAAAGTGCAGCAGATGACATCATTGGTTCAATAATGGAGATCGAATTTTTATTAACAATAAAGATAATTGATTACATATATTATTGTTTAATTAAATAAAAGAAAATAGTAATTAAAGATTGTGGATGAAATAAGATTGCAATAGAAGAAGAAAGAAAAAAAAAGGTAACTAAAGAAATTATAATTCTCGGTATAAAAAAAACGTAGTCAGAAATGCGTCGATATATAAAACGTTCGAAATGTTCTGCTTAAGAGGCAAGAACTCTTAAGTAATTTAACCATATAAATTTAACTTTCATGAAAATTGAAACACGATGATTTAGGTTGCAAAAAACAATGATGAGATTAATATCCGTAAAAAATTAATATAATAATTTACGTTGTAAATAACAATAATAAGATTAGGAAAGAGTCACTAGAAAGTACGGATATGAACCCGGATACGAAAATATGACACGGCAAGAATACGGAATACAACAATTCAAAAAAATATGGCACGGATATAGTTCGAATACGACTATAAAAAATATAAATAATAAAAATATATTATATTAAATATTTAAATATTAGAATAATATTTAATAATAAAATTAATATAATATATTATTTCACATGTTTAAGATAAACTTAAACAAAAGAGTCTGAATTAATTAACAAAAATATTAAAAAAAATATAATATTTTAGTAAATCACTGTATTACATACTTACCGTTATGTACTGCTAATTATATAATCTTCTACTTCTTTTTTTAAAAAAAAAATTATAAATAAAAAATATAACATAAATACGGATACGCTGTTTGAATACTTATGTTTGGGGTGTCCGATATGCATGTCCTAATTTTTTATTTTTTTTTGGACGTATTTCTGGTGTGTCTGCTACGTAGAATTAAATTTTGGTATGCCCGTACTTTCTAAAAGAGCCACATGGCTTTACCATATTTGGATGACAAAACTTGCCCTTCATATATATATATATATATATATATATATATATATAGGAAATAAAAGCAATTTGGATGTTAAGTTGTCCCATTTACTCTTCCAGCTGCAGTTGGGTTCCTATATTTTTATAACACAGATCTCGAGATTGCACATCCAGTCTATCTCATCGTATATTAGAATAAAGAAGAGGCTTGGGGAGAGATTGATACATCCGCGATGCAAGTCTACCGGCTCTTCAATGTTAAAATTAATGTGCCGCCAATTCATTAGGACAAGGACTTTATTATTATTATTATTTTATTGGTGAAATTAAATAATACAAATAGTTCTTTCCAATTTATATTTATTATGATTTAACTTTTCGATCAATTATTTATAAAGAGTCGTGAATATTTTTCAATATTCAGTCATATTAATCAATTAGACCAACGTTAGTTGATGATCATCTCACGCACGTAAAACACGTGAACATATAGTCATATACCAAATCAGACACCTGGTAAAATTGATTGTCAGACACACCTCCTCCAAATGTGTATTAATTAACTAAGATAATAAAAAATAAATGGACAAAAAATTATTTCGATAATATTTAATAATATTGGCAGGTCTTCACATTTCCTTACATTTTTAGCTCCACCCTTATTCTTGGTTCTTCATAAGTCTCACCCACATAGCTTACTCAATCCCACCATATAAAGAATAAAAAGGTTACAGCATCTAATAACTTATATTGCAAAATTTGAAAGGATGTATTGGCTATTTGCATTACCTTAACTAAAGCAATACGGAGACAATATCAAGAAAATATATATATATATATATATATATATAATATATATATATATATATAGATAGATATTAATGTAATTTGGCAGCAATGAATAGGCTGGAGGCTTTAAAGATTTGGAGACTTATAAATAAATATGTTAAATAATTATTAATATAGATTTAGTGTCCATTTTAAGATGTAAAAAGGTTAAAAACATTAGTAATCTTAAAGTTAAATGATTATTATTGAGTTTAAAAAAAAGAATGGTTAAAAAAATAGCTTTTTTAAAAATATGGTTGTATCCAAAATTTTTTAATTAAATAAGATAATAAAATGGATCGACAAAAATAGAAATTTTGATAATTTATGTATTAATATATAAAAACTGGATTATCAAAATTACAGCGTCACGTGATAAATGTTTTTCGATATACTATATGACATTACTCTTATTTTAAAATAGCAATGTGACATTTGTGTTAATTGATAAAAATTCATCAAGTCATCTAATTTATTTTAAAAACAATAAACAGTTTAACATAAAAACAAATACTTAATAAATAATAATTCATAAAAGGATCTAAATTGAGATATAAATAATAATATAAGAGCAATTATATTATATATTAAATATATTTATTTTTATAAATAAGTATATATAAATAAATAAATATATATATATATATATATATATATATATATATATATATATATATATATATATATATATTATATACAACTGGATATCACCACCATTTTATTTTGCTTTAATAAGCTGTAATGAATAAAAATTTAATAAATATAAAATAAATTTATATAAATTATAATATAAAAAATTAATATTTTTAGCATATTATTTTTATATATGATTAATAGTCGTACATTGTACGAGTATAAAATTAGTATGTAACGATAGTATCTCTTCACATCTTAATGAGATTTTAAAGAGCCAGTTATGAAGTGTCATCATTTTCATTTAATGAGATTTTAAAGATCATGTACTAATGATGAAGATAGTCAACAATACAACTATTTGAGTTACAATAAATTGGAAAGTTAGAAGGTGTGATGGAAGATGATCGTTTGTCAAATAAACAGCTAAGAAGCTATATGTTAAAGGATATAGGTCAAGGAGCTATAGATAAAATTTAAAAAATTACATACCAAATATAGATAAATAAATTATAGACCAAGAAACGAGATATAAGCCTAGAAGCTAACAGTCGAATAAAATCGACCAATGAGCTATGGTCAAGAAAATGTCACATTCAAAGAGTAAATTGATAATGAAGTATAAATATATGTGAGTAATTAACAGTAAAAATGTAGAGTAGCAGAAAACTCATTTATTTAAACAATAAAAATTGTAACTATTAAAATTTTGCGAGGCTCGACGAAAAATTAAAACTGTAAAGTAGGGAAAGTTGAAGCCTTGCTTGCGTACACAAATATAGAGACAGCTGCGAACAAGCGGGATGGAGAAACTCTGTAAATTCAAAAATCTTAGTTGCTTTGATACTATATAAAAAGCTATAAGGAAAAAAAAATAATTTTATTGGTAGGAGACTGCAAACTATTACAATACGAATGTCTAACTTTATATTTGACTAACAAGAAATCTAATAAAATATAATTACCTCTACCTAAATCTCATACCATATAAATTTCTAACAAATTTATAATTCCCGTAATATATGTAGTATACATACGGACCTGTCCAGTGGACTAATAGACTACTCAAACTTGGCTAATCCAGAAATGGAGTTTTGATCTAAGTCAAACTTGAAATGAATCCAATCTTGGCTCGAGCTAATTAGGCTTGAGCATAAACGTGCTCAAACTCGAACATTTTCCAAGCATTTTGGCTTGTTTTTTGTCCTGCCTCCAACGATTGAGATGGAAAAGTTGAGGGGCATTATGCGTTAATTTACAAGTCCAATTTAATCAAGCTCGAGGTCAGCTATTGACAAGAGTTCAATTCATTTCTAGACCTATCTTCGCCGCGTCCTATTTTCTTCCAAGTTGGCGCCTATCTAGTCGCACTACTAGAACTAATCATTGCACTTATCCTACAGTGCATTCTCTTTTAAAGGCACTAACTAGGATAAAAATAGAACATCCGTAGTCGCTCTAATAAGATAAATGATTATGAGAACAGTGCTGTGAGAACAGTGTTTTTAATACGAATTTAACAGTGTTGTTATGATCCCCCAAAGAATAACGAAATCTGTTTTGCAAAATCAACATTTAAGTTGGATATTGATGCTCGCTTTTCATCAATATTTAGTGAGACGTCATATTCTTTCCATCACTTCTCATAAAAAGCAAGATGAAAAATTCCACGGATTAGTCTAAAGTTTGTGGTAATTATGAAAAAGCGATCTCAAATAACAAGTAAATGAATACTGTTCGGATTAACATCACATGTTCATCAATATAAATATAATTAATCTCAAAAATCTTCTCTGAGCAAAACAAAAAGTTAATTATTAGAATGATGTCCCGCGCACCCAGCGTGGGCGGCTCGGACGCTCGCCTCAGAAAACGAGCGCTCGAGTTCCACTCCAGGAAGCGCCCTCCAAAGGAGGTGTGGGAGTCAAAGACCTCTTTGTACTCCGTAGGGAGTGACATGGGTCATGGTTTGAGGTCTCTTCGGGGGTCTGCGCCAGGGTCTGCCCTACCCGCAATGATGGGATCCTTCGGTTGGTGGAACAGGAATCGATGACACCCGTGAATTTACCTGTTACGACGGTCGCTCGAATGAGGACTAGTTACGGACAAAATTTTTCCACGTTAATCTCAAAAAAAAAAAAAAAAAATTATTAGCATGATTTACCTCAGGAACACAAAACGATGTAAAACACAACACAAGAAGAAGAGACACGATTTTATCGTAGTTTAGTCGCCGGGCGACCAACGTCAATGAGAGAAGAGTTTGCCAAACTATCTATTAAAGATCTCTAAAGTTATAATAAAAAAAAGGGAGAATTGCGTTTCAGCCCCCCGTTTTCCAAAATTGACGTTTCAGCCCCCCGAAACGCGTTTTCCCGCCGACGTGGCGGCGCGCGCGTGCCGCCACGTGGCGTTTCGGGGGGCTGAAACGCGCGACCCCAAAATTAGGGGGGCTGAAACGCAATTCTCCATAAAAAAAAATGATTTTATGGAAAGTTTAGAAGAATAAGAGAGAAGATGATAATGGTTGTTATCGCTCAAATGGAATGGCTTGTGGACAATCCTCTATATATCTTGGGGGCCACGCATGAATCCAACCTCCCACGTGTTAAGAGAAATATTAAATTTCTATTTAGAGTGTTTCTATTTAGTAGATTCCTATTTAGAGGATTCCTAATTAGTAATTTCTTATTCTGTTAAGTATTTAGGTGTATATATATATCATTGTAATAGTATTTAGAAGAGATCTAATATATCAAGAATATATTTTCCTTCAATATTTCTAACATGGTACCAGAGCCAGATTAGCAAACCCTAGCCGTCACTCTAATTGTCTTCGTCGACGGCGCCGCCGCCGCAGCGGCGGCGGCGCTGGAGCAACCCACTAACCGTCGAAACAGTCATTACCACCGCGCTATAATGGCGGAATCTCTCTATTCGCCCTTACGGTTGTTTTCACTGCTGTTTTCTCCGGCCGAGCTCGCCGTATGTCGTCAGCACACTCCTGTGCGTCCTCTCAACTTGTCGTTGTCTTCTCCACCATCTCTTTGTTGCACCGTTTCTTCGTCCGCCGCACTGTCTTTGTCCGTGCCGCTTCTCCGTCCGACGTGCTGCTCAAAGCTCGTTTCTCCACGCCGCTGTTCGTGCCATCCGTCCCGACGCACCACTTCACGACTTGTTGCCAATCTTGTGGTACTTTTCCTATCAAGCATCGTCATCCATGTCGCCTGTAAGGTATTTGACGAAATGTCTCAGTGAAGTCCCGACGTTCCGCCGTCACCCGTGCTCCAGCACATCATTTGCGTGCTCCAGGTTGTGATCAAGTCACACGTCCTTCAATACCATCGATGTTCCGTCATCGATCCGTTCAGTTGTCGATGTTCCGTCATCGATTTCTCGATCTGTTCAGTTGTCGAAGTTCCGTCATTGATCAGCTGAGTTGTCGAGACGGCGTTCCGTCGTCGAGTTTATTTTAGTAATTTGAGTGTTCAAACTTAAGATGCAGACACCTTAAGTTTGAGGGGGAGTGTTAAAAGAAATATTAAATTCCTATTTAGAGTATTTCTATTTAGTAGATTTCTATTTAGAGGATTCCTAATTAGTAGTTTCTTATTCTGTTAATTATTTAGGTGTATATATATATCATTGTAATAGTATTTAGAAGAGATCTAATATATCAAGAATATTTTTTTTCCTTCAATATTTCTAACACCACGCACCCAGGCCATTCTATCTCCCACTTATAGGCTAGACAAGTGTCTTATTCCGAGGCGACTGGACGAGGATTTGGCTTGGCCATATGTACCTGTGCTGGCACCAGAGCAAGAGGTTTTTTGGCTTGCTGCTCCCATTCAGACACTTTGTTTTGACGCATCTCTTATAGTTGGCTCTCTCGACCGACAGAGCGAGTCTCACCCTAGCGATACCGTCTCATTCCATCCGTGGGTGGCGGGTTGGGACACCTGCACCTGTGGTCTCGTCCCCCACGCCGAGGTGTGGGCCTACCGTCACATTGTACGGACTGGCTATGCTACGCAGGGTCCAAGTCGTGTCTGCATGGATAGACGTGAATGAAATATGGTTTACGTTGATAAACTATTGCTAAGCTTATTATAGCTTTATTCCTGAAAAGAACATAGGAGTAGCATCATATGACCCAAAATAGAAATTCAAAACAGCATCTAAAAAGACACCTACAGAGTCATGGTCTTCCTATAGTCCCCTAGATGCCTTAATTTGTATATATTCCATAAATGGAGTATCTTTAATATCCATTTAGCTTAGGCAGAAAAGTCAGCCATAGCATGTGACTATAGGTGAAAACGAGCCGAGTTCAAGCCGAATACTACTAAACTCAAGTTCGGTTCAATTAGTTTAAGCTTGAGCTCGAGTCCAATGAGTTTCAGATGCTGAGTTCGAATTTGGATCGACTCGTAAAACTCAAGCCCGAGCTCGACTCGTGCTCGGCTCGATTGTATCAAAAGAGCCGAGCTCGAGTTGAGCTATGGATTGATTGCATCAATTTGGTCAAAATCGAACTCGATCGTTTAAGTAATATTGTTATAAAAAAAATTGAATAAAATATGAAAGCTCGTTTAGGCTCGCGAGCCTAATGAGCTGAGTAACACAATGTTCAAACTCGCTCGTTTAATTACTCGAGCTCGAATCAGTGCTCAAACTCGACTCAAGCTTTACAAAACTCGAGTTCGAACTGAGTTTAAACGTGTTCGAGCGCAAGCTTCTCGTGAGCAGTTCGCTTCGTTTTCACCCCTACATGTAACCAACGGCTGGCCTGTAGCTGCTTAAACAGTACAAGCCAAGTTATGCCCGTTCAAATACGGGCCAAACTTGGGCCAGACCAGAAATTATTGATCTGGATAGAAAATGGAGACAGGTTCAGCCCACACTATTTTAATTCAATGGCTTGCCATTGCAAAAGCAACAGCGTTGGTCAAACAGGTTTGCTTTGCAACCGTTGTTTCTTTATTTTTCTACTTCTCATATTTTAACCCTTTAACATATATAAATACATCTTCAACTCCTAGAAAATTTTTCACAACTTCACAAATATTAAAAATGAGAGAAGGCACCTTTTTACTCCAGCTATTTTAGAAATATATTTATGTATTATAGACTAAATACTTTATAAATGTATTTATGTATTACAGACCGGATCGATATTGAAAGAAAAATTAAAAACAAAAAAAAGAAAGACGAAGATCTTCTTGAAGAAATACAACAAGATGAACCTTAGAGTTGCTAAATTTCATAATTTTTATATAAATTGCTAAATTTGGATGAATCTATTAATCAAACTTGTTTGACTCTTTAAATGACTTAGTGTCTTAATTCTTTGATTATGATTTATAAAATAGTTAAAAACATTTTTTATATTAAAAGTTTACTAGCCATGCTGGGTCCTACTTGGTGGGTTAGCAGGCTGCAAGACCTGCCCAGCTCCGCATAGTGCATGTCAACCACTTGAACAACACGGGCTACCCATGCTAGTCTGCATGTCTGTATTATTTAACATCTCTATATTTATGGTAAAAGTTAGATAAGTCAATCAGCGTTGGTCTAGTTCGTTAGCGGAACTAGATTTTGAGAGGAGACCAAAGATCTATCATTTATCACAGATAGGTCGGGAGTTCAAATTCTATACTCGATTGGAAGGATAAAATTGAATTTAACGGTCAAGACCAAAAAGTTAAACTCGACGAAAGTTGACTTATTCCTAATTATGACAAAGTTAAACTCGACAAATACCCATTTTTATAAGCTTATTGTGATAAAATTCGTTATATGAGCGCATGTTTTTTTAGGGACCTTAAACTCATAGAAAATATTACGTTTTTTTCCAACTAAAGAATTCGAATATATGAACATAAAAGAAAGTTTCTGTTATACAGAAAATTTTACAAATAATTTAGAAAATATTTTACTCATACAAACGCAAATTTGGATAACAATATCTTTAAAATGTTTTCTATCCCGTCGAAACTAATCTCGGCACTTACCTCTTCACGAAAAATTCTACAATGAAACGTTTATGCCACGTCAGCATATATCCCTCGTATTTAAATAAAAAGAAAATTATAATATTTTTTAAAAAAAAAATTCTTAAATGAAACTTATAGATTTCTATGAGATCTACAACTTTAATTTTTAAAATTTTTCCAAAAATACTTCTAAATAGGTGTTTTAGGATTCCAAAGTTTAACGGATTTAACGGATTTTAAAACAGTTTTTAAACCCGCTTCAAATCTATTAAACTTTGGAGCCCCAAAATATATTTTTAGAAGTATTTTTTGAAAAAACTTTGAATACGAAAGTTGTAGATCTTGTCAAAATCTATAAATTTAATATTGAACATTTTTTTAAAAAAATATTTTTAAATAAATATTTTTGAAATTATTATACGAAATGACGTGATATAACCGTTACACCCAAAAATTTCTTCTCTCTTCACTATTAGTTATGTGTGGTACGTACCGATCGCAGGACGGCAGCAGCAAAACTGTCAGCTTGCCGAGCAGGGGCCCATATTCATATTTTTGAATTTAGTTACTATTATTCCCCCATTATTTTCTGGCAATTACAATTTCCCTCCCAATTATCAGAGACAATGTAAAACCGCACGGTACGACAGTCGCGCGTGTACACCACCCGGCTCTTTGTCCACCCTTGATTTGTTGTCGATCCAAATCTGACGGGTGATATTTCATCATCATCACTGTTCAACCATCTGTAAGACTCTCTGCCAATTTCAATTCTAGGGTTTCTGATCCCTTCCAAGTTTCCTCAAATTCATCTAATTGCATGGATTTTCCCTCAATTCTCCGACGTAATTGTCAAATTCAGGAGTGATGAGTGAGGCGAAACCCTACCCGCCACGGCGAGGGCCAGCGGAGGCTCGGCAGATCCTCTCCGGCGGCGGTGGAGGGATAGAGGGTCTGGAAGTTGATGAAGAGAACGAGGGGGCGATGGAGGCCGAGGGATTAGATGCCGAAATTCATTCCGAGTCGGCCCATATTGGTGTGATGGTGCCTCCAATTGGTAGCAATCAGCTTACTCTCTCATTCCAAGGAGAAGTTTTTGTTTTTGATTCCGTTTCCCCCGAAAAGGTCCGATTTCACATGTTGTAACTGTTCTCTTAACAATTTGTTGCTGAAGTTATTAGTACTTGTTTTATCGTTTCCATGACCAAAAATTTCCAGCAACCCCAGTTGAATGAACTATTCGTGCAGCCTTAAAATGTTTGACTCATTTTTTATTTTGCAAAATTTTGTATCAACACTATGTAGTATAAAGTTTATCCCAAAAATACTTTAAAATGGGTGGAATTTGCCATTGAAAATCGTAGTTCAAAACAATAATTTTGCTTTGAGTTACGAATTTCAACAGCAATTTCGACGCATTTTCAGCATTTTTTTTTATATAAAATTGCTAACTGCAAAAGCCGTACACTCTTGAAGATGCACAGCATTTAAGTTCAAACTTTTTCAAAAAAATAGGGGTAAAATCTGCCAGCTGCAAAAACACTTCTTGAAACGGGATTGCAAGAAATTTTATTCTTGTTCCATGGTGTTCTAGCCCTGCGGACTGCAAATTGTCGGGATAAAGGTGCTGTGGCACCTATTTGTGGAAGGTGGTATAGATCGCTAAAGTATCCCAGGTCTGCAGGAGTGGACTCGTTAAACCCAGGTTTACGTGCCTTGTAGGTCCACAACGTGGTTTGGCATTGACATTGTTTTTCCCCGTAAATCAGTAAGAAGGAAATTTCTCAAGTTATTTGTAGTTGGTTTATTATTTTTGTATTGATAATTCGGTTGGGTTGTGGTTATTTATGTAGGTACAAGCTGTGTTATTGCTGCTTGGAGGAAAGGAAATTGCAGCTTGTTTCAACTCTAACCCATCATCTTCGCATCATTATAATAGGGTAAGTTTTTTCTTTGATGGAGGCATGGAGTGTAATTATCAAGCTAAGATGTTTGTTACTTGGAGAAGTAGGAACTCTAGTTACTGGTGTTCTTTCTATCAGTTTTTGAGAGTGGGTCTCATTGGATGGTCTGACAGAGGTCGAATTTTTCACAGAGAGTTGCTTCGTTAATGAGATTCCGCGAGAAGAGAAAGGAGCGAAATTTTGATAAGAAGATACGATACAATGTGCGCAAAGAGGTAGCATTAAGGTAAGAACTTTTTGGTGCCCTGGACTTTGATTCTTTATGTTGAGTTAGACTGTGCATGCAGCTACTTAATGGAGTGGCCTGTTTGGAATTTTAGCTGCTTAAATGGGGATTAGAACTACGTATGTCTTACCAGCTTTCTCTTTTTATTGCCGTGATCGATGATTTGTAGCTAATGCAGCAGGGAAGATGTTTCCTAGAATAGCATTTAGTCTACTACTTTTATCCAGTACATCATATGTTAGGTAATTGTATGTTACAATATATAGATTTAATACACCAGCAAGAAAAGTTGTAACTATCTTTAGCGTTGATGTGTATTATGTTGGAAAACAATGTTTTCACTGAAGTGAAACAGTTGGGGAAAACAAAGTTGGTAATGGTTATGGAGTGAAAGGGCTGGGGTTACATTGTGTTCGCATTTATGTGCATGTTTTGGGCTGGCCGGGAATGTAAAACATTGTTACATAGCTCATAAAGGAGAACAAGGAGAACCAAGCTGAGAGTCTTAAAAAAATTGATACGGTGAGCTTAGTAATCTCCATGAATGTATCGAATTGATTATGCATGCATAATTGAGATAGATGCATGTTACCTATACAAAGTGATAGTAATGCCTTGGAGTTCTTAAATGCTTGATGAGAAAGATGATATGACTTTTATTTATTTTGTCTTATATTAGCATCTAGGTTTGGAATGCTTATATTTAGTTTTAAACTGTTATATATGTGTGTGTGTCTCTTGATGAGAGATATGATATGAGTTTTACTTATTTTGTCTTATACTATCATCTAGGTTTGGAACAAGATTTTACGTGCCGGATCCCTACGGATCCGGCACCGAGCTGGTGATGTCCGGCCATTCCGGGGCCGTTTCGGTCGGCACGGAGGCTCGGTGCCGAGCCTGTATAGAGAGAGAGAGAGAGAGAGAGAGAGAGAGAGAGAGAGAGAGAGAGAGAGAGAGAGAGAGAGAGAGAGACGCGCCGCCGCTGCCATTGCCAAAATCGTACTCATTCCTTTTTTTTAGTAAATACAGTTGCCCAAGGCAGCTAGCCTATGGCCAGCCCACGTAGGACTGAATTTATTATTTTTTTGAAGTTTTTAATTTTCTTACACCAGCCCATGTACGGCTGAATTTATTACTTTTTTAAAGTTTTTATTTTTTACAAATAATTTAATATAAAAAAGTACGGATCGGCACGGTCGGTATTTCTCGAGTTTAGAATTTACCGAAACTCGCAAGGCACGGCACGGAAAACCTTGGTCTTGAATACTCATATTTAGTTTTATACTGTTATATATGTGTGTGTGTTTCTTAAATGCTTGATGACAAAGATGATATAATTTTTATTTATTTTGTCTTACATTAGCATCTAGGTTTGGAATACTCATATTTAGTTCTAAACTTTATATATATATATATATATATATATATGAAAATTTTCAGCAGAACACTTGTATATCTAATTTTGTGCAGAACACTGACCCAAGTATTCTTTGTAATTGTGTCAACCTTATATTTCCCTCGTCTCAGTTTGACATTGTCCTTGTTGCGTATTATATGATGATTTATGTCTTTTATTTTGTTTCATTATTCGTTTCTAATTTGCGAAAGTGTTCAACGATATTCCTGCTAGGTGTGGAATAAGTGATGATACAATATTTTCGTAAATGGTATTTCTGTTCCTGAAGAAATTTTCATCTTTATTTATAGAATGCAACGGAACAAGGGGCAGTTTACTTCATCAAAATCAAAGCCTGAAGATGCAAATGCTGGTTCTAATAATTGTGATGCTATTCAACGCTGGAGTGGAGATGATCGACCCCCAGCTGCAGCAGCGTATGACTCTAAACTTGTTCTGTTTCTTACCTTACGGTAATGGTGGCTGGCTTTCTCGGATAATAAACACATCTTCAGTTGAATTAGTTGAGAAAATTTGTTTATGTGAGGCTTCTTCTCGACTATTATTGGCTACGAATAACTGTTTTCATTACGTAGAATACATAGTTTTGATACTGAAAAGATGGTGTCTAATACGTGGAAGTTGGCATGGTTTTGCTTTCCGTAGTACCTGTATAGTTTGTTGCATCGCATAGATAGTTTTTCTTGTAGATTGCGGCTTTTGTCTTTTTGTCTTCTCCTGACTTCTCTCATGAACTTCCCAGGTGCCACCATTGTGGAATAAGTGCTAGTGCAACTCCAATGATGCGTCGTGGGCCCAGTGGACCACGAACTTTATGCAATGCTTGCGGACTTATGTGGGCAAACAAGGTAGGCTGAGCTGAATAAGATCATTTTTTATGTTTATCTTCTTATGTAGCTTTTGTTAGGATGTGCATTCTTCGGAACCGATTCATTCTTGCTGTAGAACCTCAAGATTTATCTTTTATGCAACATTAGTCCTTGCTAGTTGAAGCACTCATTTCGAGGAAGGTTCTATTTTAATAGAAAGGCAAGCATAGGATTATCCTTTTATGTAGATCATTAATAGGTGGCCACATTAGTTGTGAACGTGCAGCAATCCTATCAAATTTTGAGGGTTAGTATTCTCCAAGTTGAAACTAGTATTAGGGTTGGGAAGTTACTGTGTAGGAAACTGTGCTGCTATCGAATAGTCGTTATACAAATAAAGCAAGGGTTGCTGTCTTTTCGTAATTTTCGTTAAAACAAAGTGAAGTTTTATTTCATGCCAAGGCCTACTCTAGTGCACACAAAAACAAAAGAAATATATTATCATAAGGGATAATTCAAATAAAAAAGAAATGTATCAACATATTTTAGTTAGTCCTAAGACAGAACCTTTTCAGAAGTAGAAGACTTCAGATGACTGACATAATGTTCCCGTTAGTGTATTTTGCCATTATTTGTTGTATTTTAGTTTTTTTTTTTTTTTTCCATTTTTGGAAGTGATCTTCTTGTATAATTGCTATCATGTCAATCTCAATTTTGTTGGCATGCGTATAATGACGTTGCATGTGCTTAGTCAGGAGACCCTTTCTCTCAGATGCTTGGGCTTTATATAAGATAATTGAATTGGCTTCCCTTTCTAGTTAAATAAAGGAGTTACTGATGGTAGTATACTTAACCAAGATTCCTATCATATGATCTATCATTCATGTTTTTTTTTACCAAGTGCTTGCATTTTCCAAGTTGGCCATGGTTTACGAATTATTTATAGAGCTTTAAGAATCTCAGAAATTAGTTATTGTCGTGGATTCTTAGATGACAGATGTACCTACTGAAAGCTTTCTGTTATCTGATGGTTGTGCTTGATAATATGGAAAATATGATCTGTTCTTATTTTCTATTTTACATCATGTGAAGTTATGGATGTCATATATGGTAAATCTTAATGCAGGGAACACTGAGAGATCTCTCAAAGAATCCAACACCACCGTCACAGACTGCCCTGCCACAACATGCAGAAGGGGTGAGCTGATTGTCTATAATGAACCGATGGTTTTAGAGTTTATGTTAGAGCTCCCAAACTTTATTGCGAAAATCTATGATATAATGTTTTTAGTACATCACTTTTGACTAGCGAAAAGTTCAATTCATGCAGGATAGCCGCACAAATTTCGAGCATAATTATTTTGTTTTTTTTTACATTATCATTTTTTTTTGGGAAACAAAAAAAATTATCGTGTTTAATGCTAGAACATGATAGAAGCTTGTTTTTACATTATTTTTTAATATATAAACTAAATTTCTATGATGTTTTATGTTAGAACGGAGCAACACGAACTCTAGTGGCTGAGAAGCCAAACACAGCCGCTTCGAACGGTCATGCCTCATCGTCGAAAGAGGATTAATGACCTTGATGTGTCTTTCTATCAATTGGAGCTCACTTTATGCAACATTAATACTAATATATTTGTGGCACTTTGCCATCCAATGTATGTACTATATATCTTTGATCAGAGTCGTACACACGAGATCTTCACCGTTATTTCCTGTATTTCCATTATGTGTAAATTTCATCTTAGTCTGTATATTTTATTAGTTCGAAGTGATAATTCCAGTTTTATTTGTTTACTTTCAATAGGTGATAACATATATACACCTTTTTTTTAAAAAAGAAAAAGAAAAAATGTAGGATTCAGCTTATTTACCTTTCTGCAGTCACTCATGCATCCTTCTCAACTCCTCTATTTTGATATTATACGTGCTTTCAAAAAGTCAATATGTTTGTCTCCGATAAGTTTGAAGGAGTGTGCTCTAATGCATACCCTCCAGGTTTTGAAGGTTTCGTACTAAAAATAGGTTTTTTTTTTTTTTTTTTTTGTTTTTTTTTTTTTTTTTTTTTTTAATTACTAAACTAATAAAAAAAACTTCTCAAATCATATCAGATTCTATAAGCTTGTTTGTTGCTGAAGCTCAATTAAATTTTGATCTATGCAGTTAAATTTAGAATTCTGTTCTCTGTTCAGGTCAAAGGCCGTGAGCCCGTCCAATGAACAACACGCTCTTATCATTGAGTCATGCTCGACCCGCGAAATTTAAAAATCGACTGTGACATGATTAGAGGCTGTATGCAGAGATAATCCCAAAACAGTCCTGTGCTGACAATTATATAAACATTTTATTTAGAATGGTTTTTTGATAAATTTTAAATAAAAAGGTTGAATTTAATTAGATTTATAATTTTAATGTTTAAAATTTTTCAAAAAATATTTCTGAATAAATATTTTAAACTCCAAAATATTAATTGATTTTTAAAAAAAAAAAATTTAATTTTTTCAAAAAAATTCGCTAAGATTTTTGAGTTTAAAAATATCTGTTAAAAGTATATTTATATATCTTATTAAAACTATAACTTTAGAATTTATTAAAATCTCTTAAGTAAAACTTGCAATACGGTTGTTTTGTGGCTCGATCATGACTCAAATGATAAGTGTGTGTTGTTCATTGGAGGGGTTCACCCGCTAGTAATGTCAATGCGTTTTTATTATCTTTAATATTAATTATTTATGGGAAAAAAACAGAAGTTCATATTCGGGTTGATTAGTCCGACTTCCCTTTTTTCAAAACCCTTTTACACGTCTTCTTTGACTCAGATCGGATCAGAAATTCAACCGATCCAACCGAAAATTGACCATTAGGCCAACCAAAGTTTAGTTGGCGATCAGCTTGGACCAGGGGTGAAAACAAGTCGAGTATCACTAATTCAAGCTCAAACTCAATTGCTCAATCTCGGTTCGATTATTTTAGCTCGAGTTTGAGCTTAACGAGCTTTAGAGGCTAAAGTTTGAACTCGACTCGACTCGAAAAATTTCAAACTCGAACTCGACTCGAGATCGACTCTGATTGTATCAACTGAGCCGAACTTGAATCGAATCGAGCCAAACTCGATTTGAGTTCTGGTCGATTGTATGAATTAGACTAAGCTGGAGTCGAGCTCGAACTCGAATCGAACTCGAACTCATTTAATTAATTTGCTGTAGAAAATATTTTGACAAAATAGAAAAATTCGTTTAGACTCGCAAGTATAATGAGTCGAATAACACGATATTCAAGCTTGACTCGTTTTAATTACTCGAGTTTGAATCGTGTTCGAACTTGAGTCAAGCTCTGCAATACTTCAACTCGAGGTAAGTTTAAACGAGTTTAAGCCAGAGCTATTCGTGAGCAGTTCGGCTTATTTTCACCCTAAATTGGACCTCCCATCCGGATTGAAAACAGTCCTTCCTATCTTACTGCCCGTTTCCTTGCTCTTTTATTTAGCTTTCTTGTGTTTTTCTGTGTTTGTTTCGATTTTAATCCTATGTATCAATTGTAAATTAAAACGATACGATAAATCATTTATATTTGATGAGATTTGAATATTCGACCAATTTTTTATAAGAATATGTTATAATTCAGTGGGACCTGCTGTCGACCCGGTAAGCTTAGATTGCTTCAGCGCGAGGACTCACAAAACTTCTCCCCTGAGATATTTATATAACCCTTCGTCCCCGCGCGCCATCTCCCTCTTTCTCTCTCTTTCCCTCTCTGGTAGTTTGATTCCCCGCGAGGCAGGGTACTATACTGCTAGGGTTCCGGCCAACCGGCGGCGGTGATGGCGCGTGGAAGGTCGTCTAGCCGGTGGCGCTACATACACCCGTCTTACTACCTCAAGCGCCCCAAGCGCCTTGCCCTGCTCTTCGCCACCTTCGTCTTCCTCACCTTCGCTGTCTGGGACCATCAATCTCTAGTCCGCGAACACGAGGCATGATCTATCTTCCCCCTCTCAATTCGGGGGTATTTATTCATTTTCTTAGATAGTAAGTTGTAGGAGTGCCGAGCGCGTGGTAGATTAGATCTGTGGTAATTATTTTGCCGTTCAACTTGTAGTCATGTAGGATTGTGGATGGTAGGAAAAATTTCACCGGTAGGTTAGTTCTAATATTGTGGTGCCATGTAGATCGTTGAATCAATGGCTTCGGTCTGATTGACAGTTGATTTGAGTTTAAGAGGATTTTGGCCTAGATCCTAGGTTGTTGAAAAAGTTACAGGAATGGTGGATTACGAGGCTTATTCAGTTAGGTGATGACAACAAGTGTGTGTGTAGCAATAAACATGATGGATGCAAAGGGATAAGCAGTTAGATGTATGTTCATTCTTCTTCAGTTTGAAATCAGCAAACTATGCTCTTAAATAATCAGCATGCAACTTTTGCTGTTGTGATGTATTTACTCATCTGCAGCTTTGGATTTTGTCTCTTGGTTTGACAAAACCTTGCTATGCAGGAGGTAATCTCAAAATTGAGTGAAGAAAAAAACCGGCTACAGGATCAGGTAAAAACACAACATATTGTAGTCACTGTATTTTTCACAGTAAAATTTCCAGCATCTTGTTGTACTGATGTTTTATAACTAATTCTAGTTGCGGAAGCTGGAGGAACGCTTGGGCAAGCCTCAAGAGAACGTCATCGGTAGCAATCATAAACTGTCTATGAATCTCGATGATTCTGACCCAATTAACCAACAACGAAGAGAAAAAATAAAAGAGGCAATGCTTCATGCATGGAACTCTTACGAAAAATACGCATGGGGCCAAGACGAACTCCAGGTTTGTGTGAACCAAGCAAGATGCTTGTTGAATGGAATCTGATAGCATTATGGATATGTTGCATTTATCTTGAAGATATCTGATAGTTTTGGTGTTCTTTTATACCAGCCACAATCAAAGAATGGTGTAAATAATTTTGGTGGACTTGGAGCAACCCTTGTGGATTCTCTTGATACGTTATATATAATGGGCCTGAAAGATGAATTTCAAAGGGCTAGGGAGTAAGTTTCTTAACCTAATTATAAATTTGCTTTTGTAATGCACTGGATATTCTTCTATCGGAAGGCGGTGCTTCTTTGCACATTTTTATCAGCAACCAATGGATGATTCTTTCTGATCATTACTAATCAAAGGTCATATGTTTCCTTGATGTTAGATGGGTTGCAAATTACTTGGATTTCAACAAGGATTATGATGCGAGTGTTTTCGAGACAACCATAAGGTGTGCTCAAGGATTTAGTTTATGGCTTTTCTTTGTGCTGTGATCTTGAAAGTTAATTATTATTTGAGTTAAAACTTTCTTGAGTTCCAGTTTCATGACATATGGCATAGTCATTACATGATGAGAAGATTGTAATTGTTATGTTGGCTTTCTCAGATTCTTCTAACTTATTATAATTCACATTTTCAGAGTTGTTGGTGGCCTTCTTAGTGCGTACGATCTATCTGACGATAAGATATTTCTTGAAAAAGCCAAGGACATTGCCGACAGATTGCTACCTGCGTGGGACACGCCTACTGGGATCCCCTATAACCGTATAAATTTGGCTCGTGGTGGGCCACATAATTTTGGATGGACTGGGGTAACATTATCACTCTTGCTGCACATAGCATTCCCAGTAGGATAAAGTAATTGTTTTTTCATGCATATATAGCGTTCATAGCTGTATGCATTGTTCTAGTCTAGAAAAAAAAAAAGCTTCCAACTCCGGTTGAAAATTTGAAATATTTTTCTTTTCTAGTTTTATTTTAAAATCACTTGTTTAAAACAAGATTGGTTTACCCATGCTTCATTATTTTCTTCTCAACAAAGTCAAACTGGGTTGTTGGGTCGTAACTTAATTAGGCTTTCATAACCTTAACTATACAAAGCCGCAGCTTGCGTTTGCCTCTTTCTTTGCATAATCTGTTTGCAGTTACCTCTTCTAGGTTAACGGTAGTTAAGACTTAGAGAGTGGTCGAACTTAAAAAAAGATTTAACTGTTATGGTCGCTGGACTTTATGAGGGCTGATTGGAAATTCCGGTTGTAAAGAGATAGTTTATTTAAATAGGTTTTTGACATTGTCTATATAGGTAATGACATTATCAGTTTGCAATAGTTCTTTCTCTTTCATTTTTTTTTTCTTTGTCCTTTTCCGCTTCCATGTGTTCTTCCTTTCTATTT
Source organism: Xerophyta viscosa (assembly GCA_002076135.1). Classification (NCBI taxonomy): domain Eukaryota; kingdom Viridiplantae; phylum Streptophyta; class Magnoliopsida; order Pandanales; family Velloziaceae; genus Xerophyta; species Xerophyta viscosa. Next base: position 62,525 of record MJHO01000156.1, read on the forward strand.
GTGGGTTGTGTAGAAGTTCTTTACAAACCCCTGCTCTTCCTGCATATTTGCTTACTTTGAACTTGGTTTTGACATATTGCAAGTGTATAAATTTGCCACTTTATGAAGCAGTTGAAACGTTTTGTTTTACAGGGGAGCAGTATCTTAGCTGACTCAGGCACTGAGCAGCTTGAATTTATAGCGTTGTCTCAGAGGACTGGGGATCCTAAATACCAGCTTAAGGTACTAATTTCTGGTGTTATTGACTATAATCTTATAAACAATATTGCTAAGGAATTGATTATTGTGCTCTTCATTACACCTCAGTCTTCTACAGTTTCGGAGTCATTGAAGGGTAGTGAACAGTATCTTTAGTGCTGTAGAACCTAGTTGAAATTAAACAAAATTTTGATTTTGATTGAATAAGAAAAAGAGACTGGATGTAAATAATTCTCATTATGCCATTTGTCAGTGAAGCCTAGGCCTACGCCATAGTTTTGCAACCCTCAGGTTCAAGGTTTTCTTATCTCTTTTTTTGATTGAGCGCCAATGCTTTCTTCAGGATTTCAAGGACCTCATGCTCATGTTTGTTTAATATCATATTCTATTCGAATACCCTTTTCATCTCATTTGTTAGCTGATTAAAACAAATTCAAGGTTTTGACAAAGCAATACTAATTCACTGAATTCGATCAATGAACTTAAGCGTCCTTGACCAAGAGTAGTACTAGGATTCGGTGGCGTTCTAGGAATTCCTCGTGTTGCAACTCTTTTTCCTCTTTGTCTCATACCAAGAAAAAAAAAATCTACCGAGGTAATATTTACGGACAACAATTCATATTTTTATCCAGTTTCTGTTACTGATGTGTTACTTTTGTTTCAGGTGGAGAAGGTCATAAGGACACTTAACAAGACATTTCCTAGTGATGGTTTGCTGCCAATCTATATAAATCCACATTCTGGTGAACCATCAGACTCAACAATTACATTTGGTGCCATGGGTGATAGGTAAGTTTACATATATCATTGCAAATGCCGTATTTTGGAGATCATTACCAAATACCAAACCTATTTGACCTTACCTAGTTAGATGCATGCAAGGTATTCATGTCTTGTCAACCTCAGTCTCTTGCACGGCTGTACTATTTTGTTATTCTCTTAATTGCAGTTTCTATGAATACTTGCTCAAAGCATGGATACAAGGAAACAAGACTGGCGCTGTGAAGCATTACAGGTTTGGGAATACACTGTTTGTCTCCATTGCATGTTCAACTTGATTGACCTATCTAGGTAGCTAAACAGGCTTTATATCTATTATGTCTATAAAATGAGATTCATCATGAGGTATGTTGATACAGAGAAATGTGGGAAACGTCTATGAAAGGCCTCTTGAGCTTGGTTCGTAAGACAACACCATCGGCTTTCACATATATATGTGAAAAAAATGGTGATTCCTTGTCAGACAAGGTAGTACTTTGATTTGGTTTCTGATACAAAGTTTTTAATGTAATTGCTTGTTTGAATTTAGCATTTCTTACCTGATTTTGCAGATGGATGAACTTGCCTGCTTTGTCCCTGGCATGCTAGCTTTAGGTTCCGCAGGATACGGTCCAGACAATGCGGAGAAATTCTTATCGCTTGCAAAAGAGGTAGACTTATTTGTTAGATTGATGTTATTTTCATCTTTTTGTTTTTTGTCAGATCAAATGTTTCTTATTCTCATGCACTGTTCTGCTGGGTTTGCATGATTTACTTTATTTTATTTTTATAGAAATTACTCGATTCGTGTTTACTATTTTGTGACATTAAAACCTTGCAACTGCAGCTGACTTGGACTTGCTATAATTTCTACCAATCAACTCCTACAAAACTGGCAGGAGAAAATTATTACTTTCATCCTGGACAGGTGAGCTATTACATATTCTAAATATTGTTTCCTTTATTGCATTGAATGACCTGTAAAATTTTAATCCAATCAGGATATGAGCGTTGGTACGTCATGGAACATACTGAGGCCAGAGACTGTTGAATCATTGATGTATTTATGGCGTTTCACTGGAAATAGAACATACCAAGAATGGGGATGGGACATATTCCAAGCATTTGAAAAAAATTCACGGATAGATTCTGGTTATGTTGGGCTAAGAGATGTAAGCATATTTTCAGTAATCTGTATGCCAAACAATATATTATTTTATTCTTCGTAATGTTACCCTTAATTACCTATATAATGTCTTCTGATAGAAAATATGAGAGTAGAAATCTTGTAGTCGATCTGATTTTACTTTGTTATGTACCATGTTGCCCAAGCATATTGAGACTGGAAGTTTGCAGAGCATCTTAGGTTTCATAAATCTTGTATGCTTCCTACAAATCTCGAGCTGAACCGAAGTAGATATAATAGTACACTGGACATGTTCATGAAAACTTAATAATCTCTAATCTCAATCTTCATGTTTAGTAAGACATTAATAGCTTAAACATATGACATTATTTTTGGAAGGCTTGTTCAACTATCTTTTCATGACCTATTACTTTAGTTGATATTACTTATGAAAGTTTTAATAACCTTTGAGAACTTCTCTATGAAGAGGATCAAAGAGAGCATTAGCAGTTTTATACGCAATAAATGTTCTTATGTTGATTAAAGCTAGATGCAAGAAGAATGCTTCTGGTAAGTGTATTTCTTTCTGACCGATTTGGTCTACAGGTTAGCACAGGGGCCAAGGATGATATGATGCAAAGCTTCTTCCTGGCGGAGACTCTGAAGTATCTCTATCTCTTATTCTCACCACCATCATTCATCTCATTTGATGAGTGGGTTTTCAACACAGAAGCGCATCCTCTGAGAATTATTTCTCGAAAGGACGAAGTGCTCGAGTTAGCAAATGCAGAGGGAGTTTCAAAGAGCAAATTTAAGCCTCCAGCAAAAATCTTTGGAAGAAAGCAAGGCAGACAAGATCATAATTAAGTGTTCTTAGGAACTATTTCCTGTAGCTTTGGTTGCATAATGAGCTCCGTTATCTTTCAGAGTGGAGGCAAACTGTTTTACGTCCCCAGACATACTCCTCCATAGTCAAAACTAACCTACAATTCGTGGGATGAGTGGAAGGTTATACAGACAGGTACGAGCATTTTTGTAGCTATCTATGTATTATCTATCCCATTGATGATTTAATAAAAATGGAAAATTGAGATATGTGCAGTATTGTGAAACTTCGGTTTCACTTTTCATTTGTATCGAGCTGCTCAGAATGAGCTGATTGTGAGATTATCAGCCACGTTTATTTGCCTATGTTATTTTGTTAAAGTTCCAACTTTGTTTTCATAAAAATTTACCACTGCAATATTCACCAATCAAAGAACCGTTTCAAAGAATTATAGTTATTGATGACATGTGTAAGCTTGATGGGAGTTATTGATGATTGCGGGTATGAGACGATCATTCTGTGTGAGATCGTTTAACGGTAAGATCAGAAGTTTGGTCTCAATTGCTAATATTCTTACTCATCGGGTGTTATTTTTGTCTTTCTACTTCTTCTTTAAGCTCAATTGAGCTGTTCTTATCGTCTGGTGTTTGCAGAAATTTACATCAAGAAGCTCCTCTTCTGTGGAATAGCAGTTTACGAGCCTTCCTGTTAATGCTGATGACTTTCACATGTTAACTATAGTTCTTTTTTTTTTATTATTATTAAAAATTTTGTCCGTAATATATCCATTTTTATACGACCTGATAGTTAATAAAGCTACTTACAACACCGATCCATATTAAGAGTTATATACTATTATTATAGTATTTATATACATAAATATCATTAATACTTGATTATCTAGATCTAATGTAATTTTTTTTATTAAACAAATATTATTTTTTGAATTAGGTGTAATCCAAATAAAATTTTCAAGCTGCTTCTATATTATCATATCTCTAAATAAACAAACAAACTTAAATTCCTCGTCACTTTTCAATGCCATTCATTTTTCTAACTTTTATTTCTCTTTCTTCCTATTATCGTTTCGCTTCTCCAAAGTTAACAACCGTTAAGGTGCGGAGGTGGACATGCTTGAGAGGAGATAGTTCCTGGCATCACAAGTCGATATTGAAGCGCACAATCATTTATAGAAACCATTGTGATAATTTATGGTCAATTTTTTAAAACGCTAGGGATCATATGGATCACTGTCATCCAGGATCGGTATGTCGATCTATCTAATATCCTTCCTACCATATATTGTTTGGATAAGTGTAAATGATGAATAATTAAGATATGAAATGTTCTAAGTTGTATTTTTTATTCATATATGTAGGTTGTCTATATTTTCCAAAATTATTCAATGACATAATTGTCGAAGTCTAGCTTATGATGCACACGTATAGAACTTGCATGTACTCTCAAACAACTACACACATAATCCATGTCCGAAATGGAAAATTAGTGCCCGAAATGTTTCTAATTAGGGAATAAATTATCATGTTTGAAGCGACCACCACGAAAAAGTGATATTAATAAATGGATGAGATAATAAGTTAGCTTGTTAGGAAAGGTCAGATTAGCTAGGAAATCATGGAGTGGCATCGGGTGCCGCGGGCTATTCCTACAACACTATCAATACGTAAAGAAACAATACTTTTGGATGATTTTGGAGTAACTACTTAATTAAGTAAACTTTTTTAATTACACAATCAATCTTACTTTTGGGTTTTGTCCAAAAAATCCACTATTTTGTAAAATTTAAATAAAAATACTAAATTATTTTTTTAGGCACTTTTTAAGTCCGTTTGTAACACTTATTTAAAGCGCTCAAATACTTTTTTAACTTAAAAATATTAAGATAATTTATTTAAAATATCAAAATATTATAATATTAAAAAATAATAAATTAGCCGTCTTACTACGTTTGAGTTTTAACCAGTTCTTTTTTTTTTTTTGAAAAAGTTAAACGTTTGCTGAGGCCAATTAGGAAATTTAGAAAGTTTTTTTTTTAAAAAAAATTATTCGCTTTATTATCTTCTTTTTTTTTTGATAAAGTAAGCAATTTTATAGATCTAAGCAAAAAATACAAACTAATGTTCAAGCCATAAAGGCTTATTCAGTTACATTCTAAAGTAAACTAAAACAAAAACTAAAGGCTAAAACCAGCAGAATTGGAAAACAATGGACCCTCCTTTTGCAATATCTTACACATCAGCAAAACTCAGCAATGATCATCTTCCTTTCCACAACTGCTCTCCTTTCAATTTGAGCAAAATCCAGAGAGTAGGAAGCTACTGGCTCAACATTCAGAAGACCAAATACCAAAGAATAAAAACCAAGTTCTAAAGAACTGAATAAAGATCATTCTCCAACAAAGACACAGTCTATGAATCCTCAAAAGCAAAAATCAAAGAAAAATAGTAACATCTTTTGCATCCGCATCAGTTACTAGTTTATCATCATTGTTGTTGCCAACTCATATATATATATATATATATATATATATATATATATATATATATATATATATAATATATTTATTATATCCTGATAAGAGTTGCTGCATTCTCCTGAGTCTGTCTTAACAACATCTCAAGCATTCTCTTTTCACAACATTCCAATCTCACAAGTCCTGTTTGACAAATCAAGAACCAACTTCTATTTGAGAAATTATCATAGCTACTCAATTTTTAAAAGAGAAACCTGCCATGATTTGATTTATACAATCCACAACAGTAAGAGAATATTTGAAAGTTAAGCAACTTTCTAGCCTTCCATATGGTATACACAGTAGCAAGCCAATAGAACTTCTCCATAAAAGCAACACACTTTTTTCCCTTAACTTTTTGATCAGCCAAGGCAACAGCAGATCCCAATCTGCTTGCTGAACCTGTAAGCCAATCCAACTAGCAATATGCTTCCAGATTTCAACCGAAAACTTATAGCTAAAAAATAAGTGTGCAATAGATTCATTCATTCCACAGAATGAACAGTCAGGAGATATAAGCAGCCCTCTCTTTATCAGGATATCTCGTGTAGTTAGCTTCCCACGACAAATTAACCAGAGGATCATTTTGTGCTTAGGAATAATACAGGGATCCCAAACAATTTCAGCCCAAGGTACAATTGCCCCAGGTGATTTTAAGGAGAGGTATGCTGTTCTAATAGAATAGCCCTTACCTACATTCCAATTAATCTCATCAGAGTAATTTGAAAGATTAACACAACAAAGAGAGGATCTGAGATTTGGAATTTTAACATATAAACTAGATGGAATTCTCCATCCACCCCTCCTGAATATATTAGCCACAGAAATGCATCTATCAATTCCAAAAATATCAATTTCACCATCAGAGATATAATCTGAAAGAGGACTAATATCAAGCCAGTTGTCATACCAAAAAAAAGTATCATTCCCATTCTCAATCTTCTTTGTAATAATCTTTTTAAACCACTTTCTTATTTTGAGGATTTTCTTCCAAGCCCACTTAGCTCCTTGAGGATTATCTTCTTTACTGTAGGTTCGTTGTCATAACCACGTCTCTAGTTTAAAAACACGTGTCTAAGTAAATATACAACTGTCAGGCTGCTGATCGTTGGAAGCTTCTCTTTCTCTCTCGTTTCCTTACTCCTGAATCAATTTCTCCATATAAGCTTCGGCAAAAACTCCAGCTTAATCCACCCATCATCCAAGCAAAAACAAGTCAACAAGAAAAAGAATAAGAAGAAGATCAAGGGAAGGGATCATTAAAGAGGAGGAAGAAGAAAGATATATAGGTATGTGTTTGGTTTGTACTTGCGACGGCGACGAGCGAGTCCTAGGGTCGCAGCCGGCGCCCGGGAACTGTCCCCACTGCGGCGGCGCCGTCGTGGCCACTGACGTTGCCAGCGAGTGGAGGTTCTGCTTCGTTCCCGTCTACTCCAAATCCAAGCGCCGCCTCCACTGTACTGTCTGCGGCCGCCGCCTCTAGCTTCAAATACACCTGAAATTACTTCAATTCGTATTCTGATACAAGAAATAATATTGTAACTTCTATTTATGTAGCTTTTGGTTTCTTTCTTTCTTTTCGTTGATCAGAAAAGTTCCATATATGTAGCTTTATTTGATTGGATTATATAAATATAAATATATATCAATTTGCATAACTAAAGCATATAATATTACAGCATATATGCTAGTGTTGATTACATTCAGCTGCTTCTTTCTTCTTCTTTTTTTTTTGTCTTTCTTTAAAACAATCGATTTCAGAAAATGACTCCGCGGTCGAGAGCTCTGAAGATATCATTTTAATTATTTATTTTTAAGCTAGTATTCGGTTCCGATCTGAATTCAGATATATGCAACGACCCATTCACTCCCGTGAACTTTCGATATTGTTCGAACACGCGATCACCCTCTCCGATGAAATATCTGCTCTCTCTATCGTTGTCCGAGGAAGAAAATCTTCATGCGGGAATAATTGTGACACGTGTTAGCCCTATTAACCAGAATCTACCGCGTTCCGGCACAGATGGCAGATCAATAAAAAATAGAGATTATTAGTTTGTTAGAGGTAATTATTAGTTTTCTAAAAAAAACTATTAGATCGTCCAAAGCCAAAGGCTTTAAATTAAAAATATATTCGAATACGCTTTTTTAAGAGCTTTTTGCATGTCAGCTTTCACATTTTTTAAAATACATAAATTAGTTCTATAAAAATGTGTTTAAATTTGAGACTAATTTGTACTTTTTAAAATAGGAAGGCTGATTTATAATTTTTTTTTTTTTTTATTATCTTGAAATAGACAATTATATGTAAAGAAAAAAAAAATGTAGCGCAAACTTTTGGACAGTGCATTCGGATATTACTGCATTTTTTAGAATAAAAAAGAGTCGGAGAATGTTTTAGGTTTACTTTGATTTTTAAGTATATTTTGCGTAATAATTTAAAAAATAAAAAATAATTATATAAATTTTAAAAAAAAATACATTCAATATTTGAAAAGTATTAAGAAGGGTTATTCTTTATTTTTTAAATTTATCACATAAAAATAATTTTAAAATATTTATTAATAAAAATAAATTGATATAGAAAAAATTATATTAGCTCTGAATTTTTTAACCAAATAATTATAAAAGATAATATTTTTAAAAAGTTTTCTTTCATATCCGCTTTTCAAAGTTTTCACATTATCTTTTACTTTATGCCAAATGGCCCACTTAACTAATTGCATGTGGATGACTTCATTAACATTTAATTATTTTTCGAAGAGGCCTTTAGGATTATCGAGATAAATAGGGTCCGTGCATCTTCTTAATAATATGACGTTTTATCTTCTTAATTAATTATACCTTTAATTTATTCTTCCATTCATCTTCGTTAAGGTGGTGGTTCTCAATTGCGGCCGTCGCACCGCCCTTCTCCCTATCCGCTTGGCCGCAACTTCGTTCATTCCTATCCGTCTCCTTACCTACTTCCAAGACCATCTTCTTCATCATCAGATCATGTCACGTTAAAGTAATAATCTTTTTTTTTTTGGGGAGTGATACTGCCTGGAATTTAGCGCGGACACGTGGCGACCCCGGAGGCTCAGCCGACCTCGCGACCACCGGATGTGCGTAAGTCAGGACATTATGGGAGGTGACCTCTGGACCCGGAGGTCGGCGTCGGTTGACCGAGGCCGAGCTCGGATTGGAGCCGAGGTCGACCTCGGCACTGACCGGAGTAACCTAGCTCAGCTGACCCCGGTTATCTAGGTTTCACGCGAAGATGGAGGAAAGCCTTTCGACACCCAAGACCCGACCTCGGCCGACCGAGACCGAGGTCGTCAACGGACCGAGGTCGACCCCGACAACACCGACCGTATTAAAGACCACTTAATGCTTGCGTTCAATGCGTGTGTCAGAGACGCCGACTGCGACAGACGGCATTAAGTGTAACTAGCGCGGACGTGACAGCTGCAGAGCTACGACCTACGAACTATAGCCGACAAATAGCATTTATGACAGCAGGGAGCATGACGGCGAGAAGCGACGGGAGCTGGTGTCGACGTGGATCAATCCGAACCGCAGAAGCTGCTTCATCCTGACCGTCCGAGCTCGGCCATCTCACCTATAAATAGAGGGTGAGATCATACAGGGCAGGGGTTGAACTTCTCTACCTTGATTCATCTGTAATCCACTAGAGGGAGAGAGAGTGTGAGAGAACTTGTGAACATTTTAACCCCACATAATATTAGCTGAGACGCGGGCGATCTTGAGTCGCCAGCACGTGGTTTTTCACCTCGGAGAACATCCCGGGGTTTTCCACGCTACGATACTTCTTGTCCCTTTTCATCCGACCTCTTTCTCCGTACTCTAACTCATCCTCGTCATCGTCGAGCGCGTTGCAACTCATCTCGGTCGCGAATCGCGCGATCAATTGGCGCCGTCCGTGGGAAACACACACATTTCTGACCAACGTCGACGACGATGGCCCCAAAGAGAGCGACCCGAGAAGCCTCGGCCGCAGCTAGCCGAGACCGAAGATCGCAAGACCATGCCTCTGCGGGAGCGCCCGAATGCTCAAGACCACCCGCAGCCGAACAACCACTGACGTACGACACAGTGCGTGCTATCATGAGGGAGGAGCTCCAGGCGCTCTTCGCCAACCAAGGCCCCGCGGGTACCAGCTCGCCCCAGAACAACCGAGCCACCCGCGGAACGACGACAACTGTAGCGGATCCCGCCCCAAGTCAGCGCGAGTCTGCCTTCAGCAGGCTCGGCCCCCACCGAGCTCAAAGCCGCCAGGTGAACCGCGGAGCTCGACCGGATAAGGGGAAAGAACCAGCAGTAGTTCAGCCTCACCCGGTGCAAGGTGTAGCCCGGAGAAGCAACCGACCTTCCGCCAGGGCTTCCACGGAAGGGTCATCAGAAGGAGAGGAAAACGAAGTTAATTCCAAGGCACGATCCCGCGTCGCCGACGGAGATCGGCACAAGAAGGCTGTCACCGAGAGACACCGATCGACGCACTTGCCTATGGTGGCCTTCGGGAGAGATCCGAATTCGCCATTCTCAGACGACATACAGGACGCGCCCCTGCCGCGGAATTACAAGCCCCCCAAGATCTCAAAGTACGATGGGAAGACATCCCCTCAAGCACACGTCTCCTGCTTCATGATGGCCATGAAGTTCATGAACTGCAGCGAGGCGACCTACTGTCAGACCTTCCCACTCACGCTTGAAGGGCCAGCACAAACCTGGTTCACCGGCCTGCGCCCCGGGTCGGTCAACTGCTGGTCGAACCTGGTCGAGGCTTTCCAGACTCGCTTCTTTGCAAGCTCGGAGTTCCCGAAAGAGGCCGATAGCCTCCTCAACATAGTCCAGAAGGAAGGGGAGAGTGTCAAGTCCTTCTTCAGGCGTTCTGCGACGAGCAGCGAACCATGAGGGATGTCGAGCCTAACTTCGCCCTCATGGCTCTCAAACGCGGAGTCAGACATCGGCAGCTGCTGTATGACTTCCACACCAACCCCCCAGATACCCTCACGAAGGCATATGAGAAAGTACGGCTGGCCATGGAGGCGGAGGAGCGTGAAGCCGAGCTTACCGGTGGACAGAAACGTCCTCGGCAAGAAGCCCAGACACTCCGGGCGACCAAGACGAAGAGCGACGTGGGAGGACTGCTCCGGAACCGAAGTACAGGAACTATACACAGTTCACTACGCCGATGAAGGAGATCTTGGCGATAGTCGAACGAAGGCAGCGCCTCCCGGAACCTCGCCCGATGTCGACACCAGCAAACAAACGTGACCGGTCGAAGTACTGTGATTACCACCGGACTCACGGCACAAAACAAAGCCTGCATTCAGCTCAAGGATATCCTTAGCGCATGGCCGAGATGGCGAGCTGCAGGAGTTCATATCGAGGCCTAACCAGAGGGCCGAAGCCCAGCGAAACGAAGCCAGAAGGGGGAACGAGCCTCAGCATCAAGAGGCCCGAGCTGAACCCATCTTGTTTCTGGCTGGAGGTCGAGCTCGGAAAAACCTCGCGGAAAGAGAGTCAGGGCGAGCTCTGCAACTACCGAGGTCCTCCAGCTCAGCCGGCGACCGGACAGGCTCGGCAGTTTGATATTACCTTCACCGACGCCGAGCTGGTCCCAGTCGAATCGCCAGACGATGACGCTCTGATAGTTTCGATGATCATCGCCAACCGTGAGGTCAAGAGAATTATGATCGACACGGGGCATCCTCCAATGTTCTCTTCTATGACGCTCTGGTGAGGATGGGATTGTCAGAAGAGGATTTGACCCCCACCAGCAGCAACCTCTATGGCCTCGGCGGACCCGACCTCCACTCGCTCGGAACAATATCCCTACCAGTGACCGTCGGCGCCGAGCCTGTCCTACAGACGAAGATGGTGGCTTCACTGTCCTCAGCATGGCCTCGGCATACAACATTATCTTGGGAAGGCCGGGAATCAAGACACTCCAGCTGGTGGTCTCCATCCCACACCAGCGCGCCAAATTCAAAACGCCACGAGGTGTCGGCGAGATCCGAGGTGACCCGGCTGAAGCTCGGCGATGCTACAAGAGAGCCTCCGGAGGAAGGAAGCGTTACCAGTCGAAACCCTCGACTCCAAAGAAGAAGACATGAAGATTAGCGGCCCGGCCGAGCTGACCTTGAAGGTGCCTCTCGACCCGACGTCATCCAGGCCCGACAAGCACCTTCAAGTGGGGGAGAAGCTGGCCGGCTCCGAGTTTGATGAGGTGGTGAGGTGCCTGAGGGAGAACGCTGAGCTCTTCGCCTGGTCTCCATCCGATATGCCAGGATTGGATCCCGAGCTGGTGGTACACCAGCTCAATATCGACCCCAACCACAGGCCGGTGAAGCAGAAGAAGAGATGTTTTGCTCCGGAGCGTAGCCGAGCTATCAAGGCCGAGCTCGACAAGCTGCTGTCGGCCGGTTTCGTAAGGGAGGTCAGATACCCGGAGTGGCTGGCCAACGTTGTCTTGGTGAAGAAGGCCTCGGGCAAATGGCGGATGTGCATTGACTTCACCGACCTCAACAAAGCCTGCCCGAAGGACAGCTATCCCCTGCCTCGGATCGACCACCTCGTCGACGCAACCGCGGGCCATGAACTCCTCAGTTTCATGGACGCCTTCTCGGGATACAACCAGGTGAAGATGCACCCAGGCGACGAGGAGAAAACGAGCTTCATCACCGACTACGGCACTTTTTGTTATACCGTCATGCCTTTCGGGTTGAAAAATGCAGCGTCCACCTTCCAAAGGGGCATAGACGTCGTCTTCAAACCTCTCCTAGGGAACACGGTCGAAGCGTATGTGGACGACATCCTCGTCAAAAGCAAGAAGAAGGAGGATCACGCTGCCGACCTCCGAGCTGCCTTCGAATTGATGAAGAAGTACCATATGCGGCTGAACCCGGAGAAGTGCGCATTCGGAGTCTCGGCGGGCAAGTTCCTGGGACATATGGTGACTCCGCGCGGCATCGAGGCGAACCCTGACAAGATCAAGGCAATCCTGGAGATGCCCGAGCCAGAAGATGTCACGGGCATACGAAGACTGGCAGGGCGAATCACAGCCCTCGGCCGCTTCATCTCTCGCTCTGGCGACCGATGTGCACCTTTCCTCCGAACTCTGAGAGGAGCGACGAAGAAGATCAACTGGGACGATGATTGCAAGACGGCCTTCCAGAAGTTGAAGACCTTTCTGACTGAGCCACCACTGTTGGCGAGCCCGAAGCAAGGAGAAGATCTTTGCCTATATCTCGGGGTGTCGGCAAGAGCTATTAGCTCGGTCTTGGTGCGTGAGGAAGATGGAAAACAACAGCCGATATACTACGTCAGCCGGGTATTGAAGGACGTTGAGACCCGTTACACCTCGGCGGAGAAGTTGTCCTATGCCCTCGTGATCACGGCTCGACGTCTGCGACCCTACTTCCAAGCACACTCCATCCATGTGCTGACGGACCAACCCCTCAAGACAATTCTCGCCAAGCCGGAAGTTTCAGGCCGGTTAACAAAATGGGCGGTGGAGCTCTCCGAATTCGACATCAACTACCGACCTCGGCCTGCAATCAAGTCCCAAGCCTTGGCCGACTTTGTCGTCGAAATGACGACCCCGGTGCAAGTCCCTGAGGAACGATCTGACGCCTCCGACGTAATCTCCGACGATCAATGCTGGTCCCTTTACTCTGATGGATCGTCGACTTCGGAAGGAAGCGGCGCCGGTGTGATACTCACGAGCCCAGGCGGGGCTCGGCTCGAGTACGCACTAAGGCTCAACTTCCCAGCCTCTAACAATGTTGCGGAATATGAAGCCCTCCTGGCAGGAGTCAGCCTGGCCCTTCGCCTTGGAGTGAGGAACCTCCGCGCCTACACCGACTCAAATTGGTGGCTGAACAAATCAGCGGGAGCTTCGAAGCCCGAGACGACACCATGGCTGCCTACCTTCGGAAAGATCAATCAGTTGCTGCCCCACTTCACCACACTGGAGGTCCGACATATACCTCGGGAAGAGAACTCCGAAGCCGACGCTCTATCCAAGCTAGCGTCCGGGGCAGCTGGGGGGACACCGGCCACGATCCTGCTGGAAGAGCTTCCTTTCCCTGCAATTGATGACACTGAAGTCCTGATGCTGGATGTCGCGGAGAATTGGATGACCCCCATACTCCGTTACCTCGACTCGGGCGAGCTACCGGAAGACAGAAAGGAAGCTGAGAAGCTGAAGAGGAAGGCCACGCGCTTCGTCATTATCGGCGACCATCTGTACCGAAGAGCTTATTCAGCACCCTACCTTAAATGCGTAGGGCCCGACGTCGCGCCTCGGCTCCTCGAGGAAATCCATGAAGGTCTCTGTTCAAACCATATCGGAGCTCGGACGCTGGCGCAGAAAGTCTTCAGACAGGGATACTATTGGCCGACCATCCTTGCCGACGCAGAGGCCTATGTACGCCGATGCGAGAAATGCCAATTCAACGCCAAGGTATCCCACCTCCCGGCCGAGCTCATCAGCAACATTATCTCCCCTTGGCCCTTTGCTCAATGGGGGATCGACATCCTCGGACCTCTACCAACCGCCATCCGCCAACAAAGGTTCCTCATTGTCGCGGTGGACTACTTCACCAAATGGATAGAGGCCGAGCCTACCGCAACAATCTCCGGCCGAGCTGTCCAGAAGTTCTTGGAAAAATCTATAGTCAGCCGCTTCGGCATCCCCAAAGCCATCGTCAGTGACAACGGAAGGCAGTTCGAAAGCCCCGAGGTGGAGGAATTCTGCAGCAACCTTCACATAACACATCGCTTCACCTCGGTGTATCATCCGCAAGCCAACGGACTTGCTGAGAATGCCAACCGAACCATTCTAGAAGGGCTTCGGAAGAGACTGGAAGGAGCTGCAGGTACCTGGGTCGACATTTTGCCAAGCGTCCTCTGGGCTTACCGAACCACGCACCGCACGGCAACAGGAGAGACCCCCTTCAGCCTGACATATGGCACCGAGGCAGTGATTCCAGTAGAGATCGGCGAGCCTTCCCTACGAGTGGAATACTACGACGAACTCAGCAACGCTGAGAAACGTCTCAACGACCTTGACCTTCTTGATGAAAAGAGGGAGGTCGCCTACATAAGAGCCGAAGCCTACAAACAACGGACATCCCAGCATTACAATGATAGAGTAAAAACGGCCTTCAAGTCGGCGATCTGGTACTTCGGAAGATCCAGACGCCTACTCACAAGCTCGGGCCAAACTGGGAAGGACCATACAAGATCAACGAAGTCGCCGGGAAGGGAGCCTACGTCCTCGCCCACCTAGATGGGTCAAGCGTACCTCGGACGTGGCACGTCTCCAACCTGAGGCGCTACTACCAGTAGTAGCCTCGGCCAATTTTTGTCTTTTGTTCAATACTTTTGTATACGTCGACCCAAAAAGGCCGACAGAAGTGTAAACACTACAGAAAAGGTAATGAAAGTCTTTTTCCTTAAATCTTTGCCTTTTCAAACTTCTTCACCGTTGAGAACGAAAACACTGGGTGGTGACCCTAAAACACCTCGGCGACGGCATCTCAGGATGACCGAGGCCGAGGTGGGGGAGCACGGGCCAGGAAACTCAATGCTGCGACCTACCCTCAAAATACCACGGACTTAGCCTCCTCCAAGAGACGAGTCCGAGGTAGATAGATCGACCCTCAAAATACCACGGACCTAGCCTCCTCCAAGAGACGAGTCCGAGGTAGAGGGATCGACGCTGGGGCAAATGTCTGGGTGGCGACCTGAACGCTTTGGTCTTAGCCTCCTACAAGAGACGTGACTGAGGTGAGGGTACGCGGGCCAGGAAACCCCGAGGCGCGCTTCCCAAATGCTGCGACCTCAGTCCTTAACCACGAAATGGGGCAATGCGACCTGGGCTACACCCCTTAACCACGCCTCAATGATTCGACCATGGATTTTGTAAATAACCAAGGCCGAACCAGGGGGAGGCGGGGCGTGAGGAAGATAAGGTGCACAAACGGCTGAAAAGCATACAAAAAGAGACTTTGGCAAAAAAAATTATATATTCCAAATGTTGTTTACAAAGACTTGCCCCGGACAACCCCCGGGGAAAGCAAAAAAAAAAAAAAAAAAAAAAAAAAAAGGAGTCTTTTTACAGAAGAAAAGGGCGCTGGCGCTGATGCTCAGGTCGGAGGTCGGCGATCGCCAGGACTGTCGCTTGGGGGAATGGAAGAAGCAGAGGGTCGAGCTGTTGTCAGGCGGGCCTCCTCGACAGCCTCCGCCACAGCGGCCTCGTCCAAGAATGGGAGCTCGGCGACCCCGAGATGCTCTCGAACTCGGCGGCGACACTCGGTCGCGCAGTCCACGACCCAGTCAACGGCATAGCTTTGTAGGGCCTCCTGATACTCGGCCGACGCCTTGTACCCCTGGACTGCCCGAGCTCCCGCCACCGACAACTCTGCGTCCTTCCCCGCGAGGGCCTCTTTGAGACGGGCGACCTCGGCTTCAGCAGAGCGGGCGGCCTCTTTGGCTTTCTCCACCTCGGATTCGGCGGACCGGGCAGCCTCGGAGGCTTTCGCTGCTTCCCCCGCGGCATCTTCCCGAGCTTTGTCCGAAGCTTCGGCCGCCACTCGATGGGCTTCGGCTGCGGCACGAAGGTCGGCCACCTGTTCTGCCGCGGCCACCCTCTCCCTGGTTAGGCTCGCCCGAGCCGCCGCCAGATCGGCCTCCAGCCGAGCATTCTGCAGGTCCCTCTGCCGAAGCTCATTCTCCCGCCGAGTCAGGAGTCGGTCCACAGCAGCGCGGGCGAGCTCCTCCGACTGTCCTCGGGCCTCCAAGTCGGCCTTCACCACCTCGAGCTCCTCCTGCAGCTCCCTCACCTTCCTCTCTAACGAAGAAACGGAAGGGTCATGGGGAGTTGTCCGCCAGAAGAAGCGCCGATGAAAGGCCGAGCTCAACACCATTTGCTGTTCGAAGCAATAGAAGAACTCGAGAAGTTATAAAAAAAAAAGAGAAGAAGGAAAGGCGGAAAAACACTCGAAACGACAAGGTCAGATACTAACCGTGTAGGTGGAGACCATCAGCCGGGACGCTAGCTCCCTATCGCCGACCTGGTCCACCTCGTCTTGGTCGGAGGGCAGAGGACCCCTTTGACAGAACTCGGTTGAACCACCGTAGTCGTCAAGGCACGAACCCGACCTTCGTAGACTCCAGTCGGGCCGATATATGTCCTCGGCTGACCGACCTCGAGAAATGTCAGCGACGGTCCGCGCTTCGGCGAGCTCGGGCTCAGCGGGACCCTTTCCTTTCTCCGCCGCTGTGGCCCTCTTCGACGCGGGTTCGGCGGAAGACTGCTCGGCAGCACGCTTGCGTGCTGAGGCCTCTTCTGTCTCCACCTGCGTAGCCACATCAGTTTCGACGACCTCGGGAGCAGGAGGAACTGTGGGCGTTGCGGCAGGTGGAATGTCTCCCTCATCAACCCCGACCTCATGGACTTCAGGGGGGGACTCAGCAATGGTGGGAGGAGGAAGAAGAGGGGCATTACTCGAAGGGGAGGACTCACCTCAACGACACCCTCAGACCCTCGGGTAGTGCCAGGGGCCGCCCTAGCCCTTAGCATCGCCACTACGCCGCGTGCCAGGCCGGGAGTCCGTGAAGGCTGCGGAGGCGACTGCGACCTAGAGCGAGAGGACTCTGACGAGACCTCTTCGACTTCGGCCGGACGAGGTGCTTCGGGGGCGGCAGAGCTCGGTACCTCGGGCTCGAAGAGAAGAGGCGCTTCGGGCGCCATTGGGACAACGGGGGGAGGCACCTCTTGCTCCCATTCCTCTTCAACGACGGCATCCACTGGCGGCGCACCCTCCGGAGGCTCGGTGGCCAGCGGTTCAAAGTACTCCTCCAGGCGAGGCGCGGACGAGCCCTGCCCCTTCTGCCTCTTCGCCTTCTCCTTAGCTCGGGTAGCCGGATGAGAAGGTCCCGCCTTCGTTGCCGTCTTCGACCCAGCCTTTGACGCGGCTCTTTTCTTGGGAGCCGTAGCGGCCGGACGAAGAGGGAGGTCTCGTTGAGCCAGCTCCAAACCCTCTGATACGAAGAAGTAAAGGTCGGTTAGACGAGCGACAGAAAAGGATTGCGAAGAAATCAGAGGAAGCAAAGACTTACCTCGGTGAGCAGCAAGGTGAGCTGAGACGGTGCCCAACACTTCGGCTGTAGGATTCACGACGTTCACCTCTCCCGTGAACGCCAGGAACTTCGCCAGAGAGGCGTCAAGATCGTCTCCTGCGGCATACTGGGGCGCCCTCAACATCTCGGGGTTTGGCGACCCCCAAGGTCGGTCGAACATCTCGGGGTTCATCTTACTTTTGCATATTTAATTAAAATACCATAGTATTTTTAAAAATATATTTTGTCTCACCTATTTAGCTATCTAATTCCATTATTTTAAACTTTAAATATATAATTTAAAAACTTTAGTTCCTTGCTTAACATGAATTAAATATATAATATATGTAAAGTAAAGGTAATCTCCGATTTTGTATCACATGGCAATTTTTGAACTCTTACTTGTATAACATATGGCAAATATTTAATTTTGTTAATTTAATTTATTTAATGATTAAAATATTAGACTATTTGTATTCTACTACTAAGATATCAAAAGACAAAGTAACGTAAAAGACATGGGCTTTGCAGAGAACTCTACAACTTCACTATGGGCTCGTTTACTTGTAGAAAAGTATAGTTGTAAAAGCTGGATCGGACCGGTCGGTTCAACCAGAAATCGGGACCTGGTCCGGTCCGGCTTGGTGTGGTGAACTGGTAGATTCAAAAATTGGAATCGGACCGGCCGAACCGATGAACCGGCCGAACCAGAAAAATCCAGATTGAATCAGAAAATTGGAGTTGTGTCTGCGTTTTACGTCTACTCGAGCTGATCGTTGAGTCCCGAATCGTGCTCGCTACGCCGCCGCTGGTAGCCCGCCGTCGTCAGCTAACATCCCCCCTTCGCCGACAAGTATAACCTTGCTGGCTCGTGCATTACGGAGGCCAATAAGTAAAGAGCAAAAGTGGCGGAGGCTGCCGTCGGAAGCGACCCACCACCGCACTTCGTCATCGGCGGCGGAGGATAAGGGATTTTCATCGGCATTCTATAGATAGTCATGGGGTGATCTTTGTAAATAAGTGGGAGCTTCGAGGTCGGCTGCATCACCATTATTCTTTTTTGGGTTAATGATCGGACAGCCCCTGCTTTACAAACATATACCGTTTCAGCCCCCCTATTTTACTTGTTTCTTTTTTAGCCCCTCTTTAATTTTTTGTATTTTCTTACCATCGTATTAATATTGTTTAAAAAAACTTTTAATATAAAAGTTATAGATTTTATGAGATCTACAACTTTCATTTTTAATATTTTTCCAAAAAATACTTCTACGTAGATGTTTTGATGCTCCGAAGTGTTAACGGATTATGGATCCGACCCGATAATCCGCTAAAATTTCAAAGTTCCAAAATATATATTTATAAGTATTTTTTTTAAAAATATTGAATATGAAAGTTGTAGTTCTCATCAAATTCTATAACTTTTATGTTGAAATTTTTTCCAAAAAATACCGATACAATAGTCAAAATAAGAAGATACGAAAATCGAGAAAGGGCTGATTTGGAAATGTGGAAAGTACAGGGGCTGAAACTGCCCAACTTGTGCCCTGCAGGGGCTGAAAAAAAAATTGCCCTTTTTTTGGGTTAATGATCGGACAGCCCCTGCTTTACAAACATATACCGTTTCAGCCCCCTATTTTACTTGAGCCCCTCTTTAATTGTTTCTTGTTTTTTAGCTTCCCCAGGTAATACTCTTTTAGCTTCCTAAGGTTAACGGTTCCGGTGATGTTTTTATTTTTTTTTGGCTTCCCAAAGTGATGGTTGATAGCTATTTTTAACTTTTGTTTCGTATTTATTGCCAATTGATCGCCTGGTTCATAGCTGACTTTTTTAAATTTATGCCGGCCGGTTCAACCGGCTGAACCGGCCGGTTCAACCGGCCGGTTTAACCGATTGAACCGAAACTGGAGGCGTTACCGGTTCGGCTTTCTGTCCGGTTTTAAAAACTATACAAAGAAGTCTGAAAAGTAAGAAGTGGATGAACTGTGAGAAATAGGAATTGGCTGAGAAATGGTATTTTGAATTGTCTGTTTACTTGGGATAGTAAAGTGGGGACTGGAAGATAGTCCCTTGGATAATTATTCTGTAGTCCCTCCATATTGTTTCAATATCACTTAAATCCTCTCCAATTTTTTTTTTTTTTTACATTTTAGTCACTTTGACACCTTCCGATGAGTTTTTAATACATTCCGATGAGTTTTTGACACCTCCGACATGCGTCCAACACCTTACATTTTGACACTTTTTAGTAAGTTTTTGACACCCTCTTGTTAATTTTTAATACCATCCTGATAAAAAATAACACATTGACACTTTTCTGATAACTTTTAACACCTTCTTGATAATTTTTGACACCCTTCGCGGAAGAACTTAACTGCAATTAAAACTTAGCTCATGATCCAAGTGTAATGGAACTTACAACTTTGGACCCAAACGTAACTCTCACTTTTTATTATTTGGTATTAAAAATAAAGTTAAAAGATAATTTTATTGTTTAGTTAAAATAAAAAGTAAATTGAGATATAAATTATTATATTTTTACATTTGTTTATTTAAAGAGGAAAATAAGAAACTGAGAAACTGAGAAAATGAAAAGTTAGTTTTCTTCACTTCTAAACGGAAAGTGACCCACTTTTTTTTTATTGAGTTATTGGTGGAACCGATAATCTCCTAACTTTTAAACTCGAGTCACGTTTTGAGCACTGATTCGAGTTCGAGTAATTAAAAAAGTCGAGCCTGAATATCGTGTTATTTGGTTCGTTAGGTTTGTTAGCATAAATGACTTGTTATATTTTATTCAAAAAATTTTACAATAAAATTATTTAAATGGTTCGAGTTCGATCTCGACTCAAGCTCGGCCTAATTGAGGCAACGATCCGAGCTCAAGTCGAGTTTGCCTTAATACGAACCGAGCCGAACTTGAGCTCGAGATATTTCGTGTCGAGCCGAGTGCGAGCTTAGCTTCTGAAGCTCGTCGAGGTCAAGCTAAACCAATCGATCCAAATTTAAGATTAGTAGTGCTTAACTCAAACACGGATCATTTTATATCCTGACTGTATTCTTGGAGGTCAACGCATACATGCTATGACATTATTTTAAAATTTTTTATTTTATTATTATTTTTTTAAAAAAAAAATATTTTCATCAGAGCCGTCCCTGCCGGCATGAGTCGTACCAGCTAATGCTTTTCTTTTTTTGGTCGGATACCAGCTAATGCTTTACTAAACCCTATAATGGTCTGATTTTGACATCCTTCCAATTGGAAGGAATTAAGAGATTTCTCGGTTGTTATTCAGATCTTAGATCTGGTGGCTTCCCACATAAAATAAATGAGAACACATCACGTTCTAAGTACCATATATTCTAATTAGATTCTTGGCAAAGTAGCAGTGCAGTGAGGTCCATGCTCTGTGCGTGATATAATATGAGCATTAAAAAAGAATAATCTTTTACAAAAAATCAAAACAGTTAATGAGTATGAGGATGTATACGAGTTAATTAGAGGTAAACGAGTTTTAGCTCATAAGATCTAATATAAAAAGGACCGGTACGGTGTATTATCCGAACTAATCTATTAGATTGGTTGGACCCAACCCAAAGAGTTCGGTTTAGGTTGAATAGGATTGGGTAGATCATACGGTGTGGTTTCGTTTTGCACGCCATTGGAAAATGACAATATTAATTGAGGACTTACATATCAGCCTATGGACCGTTTAAATTTTATAAATTAATTTTTTTTAATTTATTAATTTTAATATTTTAAAATATCTATTTCGAAATAGTTTTTAGAGAAATGTATAATATGAAAGCTATAGGTTTTAATAAGAACTAAAATTTTACTTTTAATTTTTTATAAAAAATAGTTTAAATATATATTTAAAATTCTAAAATGGATTGATTTTGAAATCTATTAAAATTTTAAAACACCAATTTAAAAATATTTTTTTAAAATTTTTTATAATTTTTATATTAATTTTTTTTCAAAAAATATCTATACAACAGTCAAAATAATTACAGCACAAATAACGAAAAATATTTTAAAAAAATTTAAATAATAATTAGAAAATTAAAAACTAAGTATGTAAATAGGAAGAATTTAAAGACTGATTTGTAGCTGTTCCATATTAATTTCCGGCAAATAAGCTAAGAAATCGATGGTCGTAAAACAGTAAAAAGCAATGCGCGTCTTTTAAAACACATCCCAAAAATGGCATATTGACGGTTATGTTCGAACCTTCTACGAAGTTTCCGCGCAACCTCAATTACAAAAATTACACAGCTAGTTGCCTCTCTTTGTTTCTCTCTTTCGCTCTCTCTCTCTCTCCATATGCATCCTTTCAGCTCTCTCTCTTCCTGTCTCTAGATCTCTATAAATATCGCTTCTCCGCGTTGCGCTCATTTCTTTCTCATTATACGAGGTTTTCTTTTTGCATTGTAATCAGAGCGGCGACGGCGGTGGTCGGCGGTGATGGACTTCAACGAGGAAGCAAAGGCGGCGAATCCTCCGTACCAGCGTCGCCGCGACGAAGACGGCGACGATGAGATCTGCTCCACGTCTACGTCATCAACATCCGCCGCCGGCGCCGACGCGTTTGATATCCCCCCCAAGAACGCCTCCGCCGATCGACTCCGCCGCTGGCGTGTACGTACTCCATTTCAATTTGCCTATCGTTGATCTCTCTCTCTCTCTCTCTCTCTCTCTCTCTCTCTCTTAATTTGATCACAATGAGTGTGTATATATACTGCTTAACGTCGATTTTGTTTGATTTTATGAAGATTAGCTTCTCTACCGCTATAAATAAAAATGCTGTTATAAGCTATATCTCGTGATACTATTTGATGATTAGTTGTGATCTGTCTAACGAAAACTACACTAGTGTGTGTGCATATACTGCTTATTGTCGATTTTGTTTAAATTCTATAGTTTCTTGGACGTTCTTGAATGCTGTAGATAGCTTGTAATGCTATAAAGATTAATATAACGCCGTCATAATCTGTATATCTCGTGCTGCTATTTGACAATCATGATTATTTGGTTATCTTCTCATAATTATTGTTAAATTTACTCCATACATAGTACTATAACTCCACGTCCGTTTGTCCATTGTCGATCTTACTGTCACTATCTCTCTCACTCTCTTAATTTATCACATTGTTTGTGTATATGTACTGCTTAATGTTGATTTTGTCTGAGTGTTGATCTCTCTCTCTCTCTCTCTCTCTCTCTCTCTCTCTCTCTCTCTCTCTCTCTCTCTTAATTTGATCACAATGTGTGTGTATATATACTGCTTAACGTCATTTTTGTTTGAATTGTATGAAGATTAGCTTCTCTAACGCTATAAATAAAAATGCTGTTATAAGCTATATCTCGTGATACTATTTGAAGATTAGTTGTGGTCTGTTTAACGAAAACTACACTAGTGTTTGTGCATATACTGCTTATTGTCGATTTTGTTTAAATTCTATAGTTTCTTGGACATTCTTGAATGCCGTAGACAGCTTGTAATGCTATAAATATTAATATAACGCTGTCATAATCTGTATATCTTGTGCTGCTATTTGACAATCATGATTTTTTGGTTATCTTCTCATAATTATTGTTAAATTCAGTCCATATATAGTACTATAACTCCAGGTCCGTTTGTCCATCATCGATCTTACTCTCACTATCTCTCTCACTCTCTCAATTTATCACATTGTTTGTGTATATGTACTGCTTAATGTTGATTTTGTCTGAATTCTGCTGTCGCTGGAACATTTTTGAATGCTGTAGATAGCTTCTCTAATGCTGTACTTTGATGCTACTATTTGATAATCATGATTATTTGATTATCTCCACATAATTATTGTTAACCGTCTGAATTGCTTAATCTACTACATTACTGTGACTAGATTATTACTTTACTATGTTATTATATTGTGTTATTTAATCTATTATTACTACTATTACATTATTTTTTTTCGATTAACGTGGGGAAACTTTTACCGTAACTAGCCCACTTTTTTGTACGACTATCATAATAGACAAATCCACGTATGACATCAATCCATATTCCACCAACATGGTTCCACCTTTTGGTATGAGCATGTCTAAATGTCTGTGTTACCCTCCACGGACTATATAGGGGATAAATCTCCCACATCTTTGTGGATGGTACTCGATGGATTCGAACATAAGTCCTCAACTTCACGAGGTACCAATCATCTGCCCTATATGTCCTGGGTCACTACTATTATATTTGTTATATTAATATCTTCTGATAAGAAGAAGTTGCAAGTTCACGTCCAAAAACCACACTTCTCCTCATGCAAGTTCAGTCCCACATTCCATTATTCAATGTACAAATGGTGTGGAAGGTGTTATTCATTGAATGTTTATGTGATCGAGTTCATGTTCCAATGTACTACATAAACTAGTACTCGATTTCCAGTGCTGCTCCTACTAGTATCTGCTTCTCATTTGTTCTTGATAATCTAGTTATTTGATAATTTCCTCTAATTATTGTTAATTGGCTGAATTGCTTATTCTACTCCCTATTTATGATCTTTTACTGTTATTACTATCACTACGTTACTTCATTGTTATATTATGTTGAGATGTTCTAATGACAAGGAGTTACGAATTTGATCCAATTTCCAAAAACCACACGTTCTGCTCTTGCTAATTCAGTTGCACATTTTGCTGTTCGTTCACCATATGTGGAATGCATTTTTTATGTGATCAAGTTGACGATCTAATCTGCTATACAAACTAGAACTCAATTATCAGCCGATGCCCCTATTAGAATCTAATTCTCATTTATTTTTCATAGCAATAAATATATTATAATGCCATTATAATGTGTATATCTCATTCTACCATTTGATAATCGTCATTAGTTCATCGTCTTCTCATAATTATTGTTAACCATTTGAATTGCTTAATCTACTCCATTATCATAATTAATTTACCATTATAATTACTTATTAGTATAACTAATATTATGACATTTATTACTTATTGATAGCTAGGAGCTACTAGTTGTGATCCAATTAACAAAAACCACACTATCTGCTCATGCTAATTCAGCCCCACATTGCATTGCTTCGTTCACCAATGGAAAGAAAGGTGAACTTCATTGAATGCTATGATGTGATCGAGTCCATGATCCAATAAGCTACTCAAACTATAATTCAATTTCCGGGAGCTACTTCTAAGTCTTCTATTAGTATCTGCTTCTCATTTATTCTTCATAGCAGGCGTATGCTTATATAGTGCTTTTCGCTAGAGAACCTGTTGTTTGCACTTTGGTTCTGACCACTTTGCTTGTATAGCAATTGTTTGGATTTGTGCCTACCCACTTATCATTATTACTCTTGGATGCGTGAATCTGAGAATCCATGAGATTTGATAGTTTGTGTCTGATGCACTGGTTTTGAAAAGCTGTAAAAGTAGATATATGCTCAGCAACAAGAGCTCCATCACAATCTCTTAAGAGTCAGATATGTGAAAATTTCTGCAATACAGCCTTGCGAATTGTCTTATTATTATTTTTTCTTAACTACATTCAGTCACACGTGTAATTAGGATGGTGGAACTAACGGTTGTGGTACAGTGTTTCAAAAGAGCTGATTTGTCTAATGCATTGTACAGTAAATTTTGATTGACAATGATGCCACCAACTAATTTTGGTGACTAAAGTATGTAAGCTTGTTCATGAGCAAGAGATAAGGAATGAAGTTCATTTGAGGTACTTGCAAAAGGATTTGAATAACAGGAACTATATTGTGGGGTGCAGTTATGTGTGTTGGTTAGGATTAGAACCCGAGTTTTCCGTTTGGAGCGGCATGCACTGTGCCGTCCAAAATGTGCTGGATCCACGGGGATTCGGGGATCTAGCACTGAGCCGGTGCCAAGCCGGCCAACACGGCGTCGGCGTCCCTTATTTTTCTTTTAATGCCTGCACTGTTCACGTGACACGTGACCTTCTTCAGGTCCGCGCACTTTGTGCGGACCTGAACTCGCGGACCCCTTTTTCCAAAAAATTCCTATATCATTTTTAATTAATTTATATTACAATTTTTAAATATAATAAAAATTAATTTATCTTTTTCATTTTTAATCCTAATATACTTATAAATATACTAATATACTTATAAGTATATTAGTATACTTTTAATCCTAATATACTTATCATTACTAATTGAAACGGGTCGGCATGGCATGGTTGACACATTTTGAGTTTGGAATTCACCAAAACTCGGCTCTGCGCAGCATGGAAAACCTTGATTAGAGCATTCACTTTGGAGTGAAATATAAGGTGCACTTTGCTAGGATTATAATTTGAAAGGTGTAATATCAGTACATGTGCTTGTGTTTTCAATTTCATGTTGAGACTGACGTTAATGAGTGCAATGTCATCCATGTTGGCATCTTCTGTTACTTGTCAAAAACACTAATTTGAGATCTTCCGCATCACATATTTTCATGGCTGAATAAAAATTCAGATCATATTTGTTCTTCTGTATCAGCTGAGCTGCATTATTAATAGGATGCTAGTTCAACTTTGTTCTTGCTATTTCAAGATAAAAATAACTAAATATTTCTGATTAGTTGGCGGACTTTGTTGAGTACAAAATTGATATGGCTTATATCATATCTTAGTTGTCAAGGTAATTCTTTTGATATCTTCCATAACACAAGTTTTCATGGTCGAGTAATGTTTTAGTTAATATTTGTTTTTCATTTATATATGTGAGTTGAGCTATTAGTCAGATTCCAGTTGAATTAGTTCTTGCCATAACTAGATAGAATTTTTGCTGAAAGAGACCTGTGCTCAAGTTTTGTGTGTTAACCATGTTTTAAAATTTGAATAAACAAAAAGTCATACTTCTTACATATTGTGCTTTCTACTTCTTTCTTTCTTTCGGTTTTGCTTATTCTTCTGAGTTCCTTTGCTCTTGCAGCAAGCAGCACTCGTGCTAAATGCTTCCCGTAGGTTTAGGTATACACTGGACTTAAAAAAGGATGAAGAGAAAGAACAACTCAGGAGGAAGATTCGAGCTCATGCACAAGTTATCAGGGTATTGCTTTTAGATACTACTTGCATTATTACGGTTGTTAACGTATTTGATTGCTCTTCTTGTAACTCCATTTTTTGCTTTATTCAGGCAGCATTTCTTTTCAAGGAAGCTGGCGCAAAGGAAAAATCAGGTAAATATATGCATAATTTTCACATTTATAGTTTATTCCTTTTTACGCAATCCTTTCTGTTGATTAACTTATTCTTATTTCTTGATCTTGCCCTTTTTTTTTTTGTTTCAACTATTGGCACTCACTTATCCTGCATTTTTGCAGCAGCATTTCTTTTCAAGGAATCCGGAGAAAGAGAAAAACTAGGTAAAACGTATATGCACCATGCTCACATGCCTATATTATCTTTTGTATGTTATACTGCTTTTCCTCACATAAATCCTTACCCTTGATTTAACTTCTTACTTCATGAGTTTACATCACGATATGCTTTGCATGGTAAAGTATTGATTCTCACTTTTTCAGCCCCTTAATATGTTGTGATAAAGGGTAAAAGTTCTAGTTGCTCTTTACTTATTCGTATATTCTGTTATCATTTTAATCGTTCTCCTTTATTAAAGCATTTCCTCCCATTTGACTGCCTCATATATTAGTAAATTATTAGATCCAACATGCGGAAGTCTTTTTTGTGTAGGTTGCGTGCAACATGTCTCTTAGATAGCAAGTGTCATTATTTAACATGTTCTATTTGTGGTAATTGATTTCTACTTATGGGTTGTGGTTTTATTATTTTCTTTTTTTTTTTTTGCACTATAACTACCTTTGTTTTGCAAATGAGCGTCACCTGACATGTGCTGTTACCTTACGGTTCTTCCTACAGACGGTTTTGGTATTGGCGTCGAACAGCTAACTTCTCTTACCCGGGATCAAAACTTTATGGCGTTGCAAACATATGGGGGGGCAAGTCCTTAACATCAGAGCTACACTAGTTATAGTTTATTATTTTGTTTGAAAAATTATTTGTTAGTTTGTACTAATATCAGCTTATGTTTCTTCTCCTTTAGGTCAAAGGGTTATCAACATTACTAAATGGTGACATAGATAGAGGAATTAGTGGAGATGATGCCGAGGTATCATGTAGAAGAGATGTATTTGGCTCTAACACATACCCTAGAAAGAAAACAAGAAGCTTTTGGGTGAGTTCCTGAATGACCAATGTATCAGTTCTAGTATGTCTGTTAGAAAGAAGTGTGGGATGTGTTTCAATGATTAGAGTTATTACTATTTTCTCCTTGAAAACAAATTTTAGGTTTTCCTGTGGGAATCTTGTCAAGATACAACACTCATAATCTTGATGGTAGCTGCTGTTGTGTCATTGGTGCTGGGTCTAATGACTGAGGTGAGCTTGTTGTTTTACTATATATATTTTATTTAAGCAGTGTGTTGAACAGCTGAAGCTTGTGGGTAGTTCTACAGTTTTGCATGTTTTTCAAAGCTACACTTTTGTATTTTCTTTTAGTTGTTGAATTGATGCAATCGGGACATTGACAGTGGTGCACACAATTATTAAAGGAACTGAAGTTTACAGAGTTATGTATGGGTCATCCAAGTACAGAACTAGATCAAAACAGGCCAATCTATAGTTGATTTGCCATCTGATTCACAATGTTTGAATGTGATCTCATGCCATTTCCTAATTACCAGTCTTCTGCTATTCTGCTCCTTTACGAGGATTCTCTCTTAGCTAAGTCATGTTTCTTCATTTTTGGGACTAATTGTGGACTTTATTTGTTCCCCTAATGTATATTTATTCCTTATATTATATACATTATTTGTCAAATTACAATATTATATAATTGTCGGCTTTATGTTTACTCCTGGCATTTTCTACCACTTAAAAGATTACCAAATGTTATGCCTCATTTGTCAGGGTACAAAAGAAGGATGGTATGATGGAACCAGCATAATCTTTGCGGTTATACTTGTTGTAAGCGTTACAGGTGAATTAAAATTCTTAATAAGAAAATTGATTTTGCATTGTTGAACATATTTGTAATGACGTTAAGAAATTAAAAATATATTTGTAATGATGTTAAGAAATTAAAAATATATTTGTAATGATATTGTCAACATAGTTTACTTTCTTTTTTCCTCTTGTTTCTTTCTCTCAGCCACGAGCGACTACAAGCAATCACTTCAGTTTCAAAATCTGAGTGAAGAGAAGCAAAATATACATATGGAGGTTAGTCCCTTTTTTTTCTTTTATTGATTTAGGTTCTTACATCTAGTTTGTTAGACAGAAGTCACAGACCTAATGCTTCATATTCAGGTAATAAGAGATGGTAGAAGACGTGACGTTTCAATATTTGATCTTGTTGTCGGTGATATAGTTCCACTTAAAATTGGTGATCAGGTAGGCAGGTGATGGTTTCCCAACTGCCCTCCACTTAACGACTTTTGTTCTGCGCATATAAGAGATACTTCATCTGTTTTCCAGGTCCCTGCTGATGGGATTCTTGTCTTTGGCCATTCTCTTTCTATTGACGAGTCCAGCATGACTGGAGAGACCAAACTTGTGAGTTTGTTTGCTTCTCAATGTTCCGATCTATCCTGTAGCTCAACGAGGATAGCACGCAATGATATTCTTTTCTACTCCAGGTTCATAAGGACCAAAAGGCACCTTTCTTGATGTCTGGATGCAAGGTTGCGGATGGCTACGGTAATATGCTGGTATGTTAAATATATATTTTTATGTTCATGAAGAATTTCAGTATTCTGCTGCTGTTCATAGCCAGGTTTAGTAATGTAAAGTAAGCTTACAGCATATACTCATACTTTTTCTATCTGTCACTTGTTAATACTAGATGGATAAGTCGTGCAATTAATAAAGAAATACCTCTCTTAAAAGTCAAAACTAACATGTTAACTCTTAATTCTTGGGGAAGATTACCCATCTTTGAACTTGCCACTTGCCAGTAGGTCCAGCACTTCTGGGAAAGGAAAACCAAGGAAATTATTTTTGAACTATCTGAAAGTTCAGATTTTTTGTTTAAGATTTTTTTGGCCAATTTTGCACCGTTGGTACTCCGAGATATAGCTATTTTTTAGTTAGATACCTAGAGTTGTGAAGGAGACGACTTTAGTACCTCCGTCCATAACACCATCTAAAATTTAATGGCATGCTAAGAGTGAGGGGACGAAGCACCATTGCCGGTTGGGAGGGAGTGGGAGGGGACGAAGGCCGCCCCCCGTCACGCCGAGAGTTGCAACGTGGAACACATCCCATTACCCATTCTTCTTCCCTGTTCTCTCTGTTTCGGATCTTCTAAAAACACCAAATGAAATCCAATTTTCTTTTTTAAATTTGCAAAATGACTAAATGAATGCTAATTTGCACATATTTATCAAAATTTTTTGAAGGGTTGAAGAATTAGAAGGGCCTGAAGAAGAGATCAAATTGTTATTTTATTTTTGAATATCTATATATATACTACTGGCCATGGATGATCTCGCCGCCATGGCCATTGATGATGCTCCTTTCATCACCATTGATCTTCTTAGGTTGCAGTTAGGATATAAGATAGTTCTAATATCCACAACTATCTCTATGCTGAGCAAACAATACAAAATTTTGTGCTCTATACTTCACTTTTATATAACAACCAATGAACAACTTTACATCAGAATCAATGAACAAATGAATCGAATAAGACCATTCGGGTGATCGGCCAACAACAAATGCATCACGGAGACATCCATGGAGACGCTCTAGTTTAATGCAAGAGTCTTTGGAGTTAATAGAGCAGTACTACCTTCCTCTGCAACGAATTAGTTCTCCATGTCTCCTCATAGAGGAGTTGTCGGCGAAGAAGCAGCTCCCACAACTCTCTTCCCACGGTTCAATAGTCTCCTGAACAAGCTCATCCTTGCCGGCACCTATGATGGCGACCTCATCTCCTTCGTAGCCCTGCTCGTCGGCAGAGGCGAAGCCGGTGACGTGAATCCCTCCATCACTCATCTCGGTATCTTGATAATCAACACACCCCTTGATGTTGATGATGATGATGCTGGTGATGTTGAGCACTCTTCTTCGCGTCTCGCTGTATTAATCTGGTCTTGCATGCCCCACAACAGCACGTTAGTCGGCAAAACCAACAAGTCCGGCGGCATCTCGGGATTAGTGGAGCTAATATCGACGACTACAGACGCTTAAAACCCAACGGGGGCTCTGGAGGGAGGGCAAGTGGAGTGGGATTGGAACCACATGTCGATGCACTCCACATTGAATCCATTGTTGCATTTCAGAAGCAGCCGTGCATCTTTGCCATCGGCGAGCTCACAGAGGCAAACCGAGCACTCGAGCGGCGCTTCATCCCCTCCCTCTCCCTCCCAACTGGCAGTGGTGCTTTGTCCCCTTACTCTATCCCCCTCTCTCTCTCTTTCTCTCTCCAGTCCACGTCAAAACTCTGCGCGGGAGGAGGCGGCACTTCGTCCCCTCCTTCTCCCTCACTCTCTCAGCACTCTCTCTCTCTCTCCACGAATTTTTTCTCTGCCACATCAGCTTATCTTAACCACATCATCTTATCTTAACCATCATCTTATCGTTAAGTTTTAGACGATGTTATGTACGGAGGTACTAAGCTGCCTTTTTCACACTCTGGGTTTCTAACTAAAAAATAGCGATATCTCAAGGTACCAACGGTGCAAATTGGCCGAGTTTTTGGTTGCTTGTTGAACATAGACAGAGGAATACTATATGATTGTTATATAGAAGGCATATTCAACGGAATATAATCTTCTTCAGTTCTCTTGATTGTTCATTCCTTATTGAGCTATTTGTAGGTCACTGCTGTTGGTTTAAATACAGAATGGGGCTTATTAATGGCAAGCATATCGGAAGATAATGGTGGAGAGACACCCTTGCAGGTTCTTAACAAATGCTGCTAGATAGTTTGTTAACAAAAACCAATGTTTAGGCCTACTTGCTGTACCATGAGTCTAAGTGACAATATCTGCTTCCTGAAAAGGTCCGTCTGAATGGTGTCGCAACTCTAATTGGTTACGTTGGTCTCACTGTTGCTGGTGTGGTTCTTGTAATTCTATGGGCCAGGTATACAATAACTGTATTCTACTATCTGGTCCAGAATTTTGCTCATATTTTTGCTGAAGTTTAACCATATACCATTTCTTAATGAACTTGCCAGATACTTTTCTGGACATACAACGAATTCTGATGGAAGCGTTCAATTTATAAAAGGGAAAACAAGTGCAAAGGCAGCAGCAGAAGCAGCCATCAAGCTTTTTACCATTGCTGTATCGATTCATGCTTAAAGATTGCAAATTGTTTTACTGAATCTGTTATGTTGGCTAACATTTTTCTGATTTTGCTAGGTTACTATTGTGGTCGTTGCTGTACCAGAAGGCCTCCCATTGGCTGTAACTTTGACGTATGTTTGTGATTCTATAGCATTGGTATCTTGATAAGAATAATGTGTTGTATCTTCTGTTTTTTAGTTGTTGCATATTTATACTTTGTTGTTTGCATTTTTGCAGTCTTGCTTATTCAATGAGAAAGATGATGGCAGACAAGGCTCTGGTTTGTATATTTGTCAAGCTCATGATATGTCTGTTTCTTTCTGAAATCTAGACTGATGGTAGTGTTGTTAAAGGTCCGGAGGCTTTCAGCTTGCGAGACTATGGGTTCTGCAACAACAATCTGTAGTGATAAGACTGGAACTCTTACCCTCAACAAGGTAAGTCTTTACTTGCAGAGTTGGATGGTTATCTTTGAAGCACGGTGTTAAATTCTCGTAACTTAAAAATTCTGACCGAAATGAGTTCCCAAATATGAAACTTTCAACAAGTTGGCAGCCTTCTTTAAGACAAAATTTGCTTCAATTCCTGTTTTTAATCTCTTAGGCATAATTTCTTCAGATGACTGTAGTGGAAGCACATGTGGGTGGTCAGAAGGTAGATTTTCCCAACAATGCTGATTTATTGTCTCCAGCAGCATCCACTCTCTTGATTGAAGGTATTTCGCAGAATACAACCGGCAATGTTTTTGAACCAGAGGTAACTTAGCTTTATGCTTCACTTGATAGCAATAACCACAGCTACTATTTAAACTCATATCATAAAGAGTAATTTATGTCAGTCAATCATTTAACAGAATGGCGGGAATGTTGAAGTTAGTGGCTCACCAACTGAAAAGGCAATCCTTTTATGGGGTGTGAAGGTATAATTGGAGTTATACTTCCATTTCTTCTAATGCGCATTACAACCTAAGACAAGCTTATTATCACCAAACCTCTGATTATAAACCTTCATATCAGCTCGGGATGAAGTTTGATGAGGCAAGGTCCAAATCTTCTATACTTCATGTTTTTCCATTCAACTCAGAGAAGAAGCGTGGTGGTGTTGCCATAAAGCTCGTAAGTTCTTATATCTATATAACATGCTAATTTAAGTGATAGGACCTATCCAGTTTATGAACTCCTTGCTTAGACATACTTCATATGACACTTCAATATTTGCCCTATTGTGGGCTGATCTCCAGTACGTCATCTTTCACAATGCTAGAGCATTATGCAATGATGCTTAAAAAACCTTTCAAGGGCATTTTTAAACGAATATGATCATATAATAAAGAAGAGTCTTTCTTTATATATGCCAAGAAGTATGTGGAATAAGGTGTTATCTTTTGACAGCTTTTATTGCACACTCTTTTATTTGGACAAAACGAGGCTGTTCTTCATACTCCTTGCAGTTGGTTCTTGTGACATGATAATCCATTGATGCTGCTATCCTTAATTGTTTCCTTTGCTGATCGAACTTCACCTGTTCCCTTGCTTTGGTCAAGTTACATAAGTTATCCACAGTTTAAGTGAATACTTTTTTTTTTATTTCCATCGGTCTAAGTTCCTACTAAGGGTGCAAAAGTTATGCTCTGGTACGATAATTTTTTTTTTTTCCAACTACAGTCTTAATTTCATTGTTTTGGTGACCATATAGACACTGTTGGTCAACTGTTCAACCAGTTGAAGATGTGATAATATTGAACTCAACTTGGAATTTTAGGAGAAGGAAGAGCAGATGATTTTAAATGTAGTCTTCTTACCTCTGTCGAGGTGTCCAGAATGTGCTTCAGTAATCTCATATTGCTTCTATTTTCATGATACAATCTGAAAGGCTGCAAGACATGTGCGTTAATAAATTGGCTACTATCTGCTGTTGCAGTTGTGCGACACATAACCTTAACTATTATTGGGAGACATGTTTAAAGTTAAACATGTGCATTAATAAATTGGGAGACATGTGCATAAATAAAATGGCTACTATATGCTGTTGCAGTTGTGTGACACATACCCTTAACTATCCCAATAGTGGTGATCTATTATGCATTTGCTTGCTACAGCAGCCAAGTCATATTAATGCTTTCAGACAGGATTATCAGTTGATCACCTTCTCAATTTTGTAGGAAGATTCTACAGTTCATGTGCACTGGAAAGGTGCTGCGGAGTTAGTTCTTGCCTGTTGTACAAAATGGCTTACCAAGGATGGTTCAGTGGATATAATGACACCTGAAAAGGTGAGCATCACCATTCACCTTTCTACTTAGATAGATGTATACTAATTTTCTGATTTTAAAACCTTATATAGAGTAATGAATTCAAGAAGAAAATAGAGGACATGGCAGCAGTCAGTTTGCGTTGCGTGGCGTTGGCGTACAGACTACAGAATATTGAAGATGTTCCAGCCGAGGAACAGCGTGACGGTTGGCAATTGCCTGAGGATGAACTTATTCTCCTTGGGATAGTTGGGATAAAGGTGCGATTTTGTCTTTGTTTGATGATTGATCAGCATAAAGATAAATGGGTTACTATCCTTAATCCTGGAAGTTCCTGCTAGGACTGTTGTATCCTGTAAGATTAATCATGCTCATACTTTCTCACTCATAAGATAAAGAATAGGAAGGTGACCAAGTACAAGAAATGACAGTTGTGGTTACCATACATTCTCAAAAAAAAAACAAAAACCAAGATATATAAGAAAAAGAAACTTCACAATGACCCAAACTGCAGCGTAAATTATTATTGGTAACCTCAAATGGTAAGGATCAATTTATCTAAAATTGAAATTGTAATAGTTGTTCCTCTGGTGACTACTTTCGATATGGATGATTTAGGCAGCTGACTTCTGTCTTGTATGGTCTTTTGTCCCTATGTAAAAGTTTTAAGTTTGCCCTTTTTTAGAATGTGTCTAACTAGAGATACAAAAGGTCAAGCTAATCTAGGAGCCAGAGGAGTTTTAGTAAAATTTTACATATCCGATTGATCTGCCATATCCTGCCAAGACAAAAGAGTACTGGTAATTCTCATAATGTAAACTTGTTTTAGTATTATCCACTAGTAGCAACCATTGGATGTGCATTTATTCATATTTCTTGAACCAGCTAGATTCTATTTTTATGTTAACTCAAGTCTTCCCATGAAGTTGTGTATGCTATGGTTGATCTCAACGTTATCTTTTGTTAAAGACACCTCTTACCAACTTGCTACATGTATACTCTACATCGTTAATATCTTGATACTATCTACTGCAAACAGCTTAAGCTTATCATATGATACTTATGTTTTTAAAGAAAATAGGAGTCAGTTTGATACTTGTCCATCCTTTCCATCTCTTGATATTCACCTTAAGAGATGTCGTCTCTTGTAGGATCCGTGTAGGCCAGAGGTCAAAGAAGCTGTGAGGTTATGTACAAAGGCTGGTGTCAAGGTAATGTTTCTGAAAACTACTAGTGCACATGAAAATCTAGCATGTGGTATACTTTCCTATTAGCCTCTTCAAGTTGCATTTTACTCATAGGTTGATAGTGTCACCAAGTGTTCCATTGATTTCATGTTGACATCTCTGTTTTATATCTTCGTCAGTATATGTTAAGAAAAAATATTCTGAGGCAACCATGGTCTATAACTTTATGACATAAGTAGCCTTTTGTTTCAACATGGTGAGATTTTATAAAATTTAACCTTTTCTTCTTCATGATGATTCAATAATTTCACTCATTGAAAATTTAATGCCACGGTCATTCTGAATAGAAATTTGCAGTTCAGAGAAGTATGCCAGTTGATTGTTACACCTAAAGAGGATTGACTTCAGGTTAATATATAGCGCCAAACGTGATCTGTAAACAAATTGTTTTATTTTGTCCAATGATCTTGCTAAATGAGATTTAATTAATCACTGATTCACAAAGATATATATTCATATAATGGGCACTTTATTAATTTGTTTTAAACGGGCCACTAAGTTAATATTTTTTTTTTACTGGAATTGATCGCAATAAATAGGTAAGGATGGTTACTGGAGACAACCTTCAGACTGCAAAAGCTATAGCCTTGGAGTGTGGGATACTCGAGTCAGATGCTGCCACAGGGCCCACTATTATAGAGGGCAAAACATTCCGAGCCTTGTCAGAGAAAGAAAGAGAAGAAGTTGCTGAAAAGATATCTGTATGTCAGAAACCTTACGACAACCTTTTAACAACTTTTGATGAAATACTTAAAGAAAGATAGGAACCAATTCTTTCTTATTCCATGAAGTATCAACCTGGCAATTTGTTTTATTATGTTGTTACCTGAGTGGACTTCGAGTAACAAATAACACCACCAGTAACAGATGTAGTTTTCATTAATAGGTGATGGGTCGCTCTTCTCCTAACGACAAACTTCTGCTTGTCCAAGCATTAAGGAGAAAAGGCCATGTGGTGGCTGTTACTGGAGACGGCACTAATGATGCTCCTGCACTGCATGAGGTTTGCTACACGTTGCTCTACTGTTAATTTTTCCAAGTCATACAGTACCTTATTTGGTAAGTTGAGTAAGTCCTCTAATTTTGGTTTTTAGGCGGATATAGGTCTTGCTATGGGCATCCAGGGTACCGAAGTTGCTAAAGAAAGTGCAGACATTATTATTTTGGATGACAATTTTGCATCAGTGGTTAAGGTATATATATGCGCTATTATTCTCTGTATGACATTCTGTATAGTGTCGTATGAAATAAATCATGGTTTTATCTGCCCTTTAGGTTGTCAGATGGGGCCGATCTGTATATGCCAACATCCAGAAATTTATTCAGTTTCAGCTTACTGTCAATGTTGCTGCCCTTATTATAAATATGATTGCGGCTCTCACATCTGGCGATGTGCCACTAAATGCTGTTGAGGTCAGATATAAAACCTTCCTGCCGTGTTAATTTATCTATGATAAAATTAAACCATGTACTATTATTGGCCAGCAATACTTCCCCTTCATGTTTTGACAAGCACAGAAAGCAGTTATACTGGGCTTATATTTGGTAAACATGAACTTAATTATCTTTATAGTTTTACGTGGTTGGCATGCCCTGTGCCCGAAGGCACGTGCTGGTTCTAGCAGTTGTTGGCATCGTCGTATCGACAATTTAAATGCCAAAAAAATCTTATTTTAAAATATTTAATTGTACTTTGATTTTATTTAGTTGTTCCGACAAGCGCAGGAAGCGGTCATACCGGCCTTATATTTGGCAAACATGAACTTAATTATCTTTATGGTTTTACGTGCCGGTTGGCATGTCCTATGCTGGTTGTAGTAGTTGTTGGCACAGCGTGGATCGACACTTTTCATGCCAAAAATCTTTTTTTTAAAATATGTAATTGTACTTCGAATTCTTGCCTTACTTTTGAAAAGTAAAATTAAATGTGCATCGGCTCAAGTCGACACAACACGAGCAGAACGGTCGGCATGTGCCGGAATTGAGTATACGAAACTTGGCTTGATAGGTACTAAAAATCTTAGTTATCATGATACGTGGCCAAAGCATCCTTTAAGTCCAGGCATTTCATGATTCTAAATATATCCATTTATATTATTATATCTGCTAACCATTTGTCCATCAAAATTTCTAGATAACAATTTCTTTATGCCTAACCAGCTTCTCTGGGTGAACCTTATCATGGATACGCTTGGAGCACTTGCATTGGCTACTGAACCACCGACTGACCAACTTATGAAGAGACCGCCTGTTGGACGGAAGTGAGTAAATTAACTTCTCATTAAGTATTGCAGAGAGAATTCAACTTTTTTTTTTTTGCCATGCCCACAGAGCTCTTTGATGGCTTTGCTTTGAATATGTTAATCCATCATGTTGTGTCAGATTTTTGAATACGTTAATCCTTTATTTTACTCATTTACTATGCTAATAAGTATAAAGATCATAGACATAATGTTCAATATTATGGCTGCTAGACATCATGACACGCTAATTTATTCTTTAATACATGATATTTCATGGCTCCTTCATCTTGAGCTCCAACGTGGAGTTCGGTATTGAAATTTTTTCACTGCCTCGCTCTAGGTTCCTTGTCCTATTTATGTGCCAAGACAACACCACTATTGTAAATTTCTATAGATACGGTTATAAGCTTTATTGCCTTATGTTAGAGATGCTCCTTGGCGATCAGGGTTATCAGTCTAAACCTAGTGCTCAAGTCTGACGAATGCCGTTCATGTTCCTAGTGAAAAAGAAAATTGTCACGTTCCTTCCCCATCTCTACTGATTAAAGGAGAGGGAAATCCATATTATTAGCAGTTATAATCGATCACGTCTGCTAAACCTTAAAAAAGTACATCGACCCTGTAAGCCAGTCCGAAGACCACCTATTTATTCAGTTAGCAATTCGGCATGATGCATGATGTCATCGTGTACTATGTGTTCTCTCTTATTTGCACAACTGTGTATTATGACTATTACGATGAAACGCGCAAAGACTCTTTTGTAAATCTTTTTGTCATTCTTCCATGCATATTCTTTCATAGCTTGATCGGAATTACCGCAATTTCAGGGAACCTCTCATCACAAATATCATGTGGAGAAACCTGTTTGTTCAGGTAAGTTCTTTATACATATCATTGTATCAAAGTAACTTCCCACTGTCACATACAAAAAATCAATTTAGTGAGTTTCTACAGTTTATCGATTGTGTTTTGTGCTCAGGCTCTTTATCAAGTTGCAGTGCTCCTCGTTCTGAATTTCGGTGGCAAGGGTATCCTGGGTCTGAGTCATGACAATGCTGAACATGCCAATAAAGTTAAAAACACATTTATATTCAATACCTTCGTCTTTTGCCAGGTACACGGTCCTTCTGATGAACAAATAAGCTTTGGATGATGAGAAATGCTTTGTAACACTTCTCTAAGGAAATCTCTAAAGTATGGGGGAAATGATCCCACCACTTGTTTGAATCTGTAGTTGGTCCTACTATCTGAGAGATGTCATTGGGATGCGTTCTAAAATTTAAAATGTTCTTTAGATGTATGTTTAGAGGTCTCTAGCATCTCTCTTGAGTCTTGACCATTAGACATGTATGAACTTTGGTTACATTCTCGCAGGTATTCAACGAATTCAATGCTAGGAAACCAGATCAGAAGAACGTCTTTGGCGGAATGACAAAGAATCGCCTATTCATGGGGATTGTTGGAATAACCGTCATACTTCAGGTAAGTAGTGAAAATATGAATCAGAGAGTAGATATTTCTTTTTTTTTTTTCTCTGCTCATTCGCCGACTCTGCATAACATCTGGCAGATTTTAATTATCGAGTTTCTTGGAAAGTTTACATCAACTGTCAGGCTCAACTGGAAGCTGTGGCTTGTTTCAATCGTTATTGCCTTCATAAGGTACAAGTTCCAATTCTTTTCTTTATTCAAGTTTACTGTATTTTGTTTTTTTATTTATTTTGCATAAACTGAAAAAACATATTGTTTATAATTTTAATGCTATATATCTTCATAATTCAGCTGGCCCTTAGCTTTTATCGGGAAGTTCCTCCCAGTTGCTGAAATTCCCTTTGGAGAATATATGAAGACGTTTTGTCGCGGCAAGAGATCCAAGCAAGGTCTAGTTTCATTTATATAAACCATTTAGTTATTTCATTTCCTTAATATATATTGCGAGAAACTAATACAATGACATACCAATGAAGCAGATCGGGGAGGGAAGAAGCCAAATGATATTGAGAGCTGACAAGCTCAAGAATCGCAATAAGGGCAGATTGGTACTTTCAACTGTAAAGACGGGAAATTTTAAGAACATTTTGAAATGGGCTTAGTATATTTGCTCCTAAAAAATGTAAACCCATGACATAATAGAAAAATTCTTTGCACCTCTAATTTCTCATCTTTAATTATAATCTTTAAATTAGTGTGGCATTGTTCCTTTTGTTATAGCAGATAGTTGAAATAACGTGGAATGAATCACGCTAGGTACTTCGAAACAGTGGCGTTAAGTAACAGTATTTTTCATTTTTTATTTCCAACATGTCCTATGATAACTCATAAGGGAAGAATTATCTCCAAAATCTGATAAAGGTTCGAGGTTTCTCGGAGTCCGAGCTTCGTCAT
Source organism: Xerophyta viscosa (assembly GCA_002076135.1). Taxonomy (NCBI): domain Eukaryota; kingdom Viridiplantae; phylum Streptophyta; class Magnoliopsida; order Pandanales; family Velloziaceae; genus Xerophyta; species Xerophyta viscosa. Next base: position 102,553 of record MJHO01000156.1, read on the forward strand.
GAGCTCTGATAGCCCTCTCTGGACTTGCAAGAGCTCTGCAGAGTTTGAGTTATATGTATTGGAGTTCCGGATGTGGGAGTTTTTAGAGAAAGGTAACAATAAAAACTGTATGGAAATAATAATTTTGTGATTCTAAAGTTAGTGTTAATTTAGAAACATAAAATTATGTTTTTTTTTTTTTCAAATAAAATCTTTATAACTTGAACGCAGAATAATTCTTCATATCTATGAAAATAGTTTTCAGAAAATTTTAAATGTTTTTCTATTTTTGAACATGCTCTAAGTTTTGCCATTAACTATTACATACATGCAGTGGTTTTTAAATGATTGTATTGGAGTTCCGGATGTTGGGAGTTTTTAGAGAAACGTAACAATATATAAAAAGAATATTTTTGTGATTTTAAAGTTATTGTTAATATAGAAAAATAAAAATTATGCTTTCTTATTTTCCAAATAAAATTTTTATAACTTGAACGCAGAATAATTCTCCATATCTTTGAAAATAGTTTTCAGAAAATTGAAAAACTTTTCTATTTTTGAACATGCTCTAAGTTTTGCCATTAACTATTACATACATGGGGTTGTTTTTAATATCTGTATATATAACAAGGCAGAAATCTTGCCTAGACATATCCATTATGCACCACGGGCTAAGATTCTTGAGCAACGTGTGCTAGTTTTCAACCTGTTGATGCCTTTTGTTGATCAAATACGTTGCGGTTCATAATCCAGGTCCTGATCAACTCCACGGACTTATGTCCAGGTGTTCCTCATATCCCCTCACCTAAGTAGGTGTTCAGATTTGATTTTTTTTTTTTTTTTTTCTTTATAGTTTACGTTAGAGTTACAAGACGTTTCTCATTGCATGTTAAGTTCGGAAATGCTTCTATGTATAGCCTTCAACAACATTACATTTTATAGTTCAGCTACATATAGACCTTTTATCTCTAACTGAACTCTAAAAGAATTTAAAAGTGCTGAAGGGTGATATTTACTTCTGGGGAGGGATGTGGAGAGATTTCATGAAGTGTTGAAAGTTCCGATTATAACATACATACATAGGACTTTGTTAAAACACATACTGAAGTCACCATAGTACATCCTTAAAAGAGAGCTCTCATTGTTGGCTAACTATCTTTTTATTCGGCAGATTATTCAGCAGTAACATGAATATGCTAAATGATTCTTCTTGGACACATAGGATGAGAGATGATCCGAAAGTTGAGCAGAAGATGTCGTGATTTCACTAGGAACAAGTATCCGGGTCTTCCCCAAAGCTATTCTCTTTCCTGCAACTTGTGCATAGAAGAGCCCTGGAATAGCTGGCACAAAGACATCGCTTTGAGAACAGACGTAAAAATCAAGAGCCCTAGCTAGATCCGAACTTCCTGAACCCAAGAAATTTCCTTTCTCATCGGCGGGTAATATATCATCCTGGCACATAATCGAGAGATTATCAAAATACTTAATCATGAAAAAATCTATCTATTTAGAAATTACTTTAGTTAGAGAGACTACTACCTTTGTATATGTATTAGGAAAGATCTCCTTAAGAGCATTTAGACTATCATGCCACCAAGTCTGCGTTAAATAGATAGTTGTGTCTCCGTTGAAACCGATTCTATTCAAAAAGTCCGCCACTTCCCGAGCGGTGTAGCACGTTTTCCTTCCGCTGCTTCTTTTGCAACCCTTCTTCTCAAGCATGTCGAGCCTCAAATCAACAGCAACAAAGCGGCCTTCAGAGGTATCGCTTGAAGCCCTCATTTTTCCGATCATTGTTTCTGCCACTTGACGAATCGATTGTTTTAGCTCGAGACTATCAAACATAGCTAAGCAAGCAGTCGGGTCCAACTCATTCTTCACCTGTCCTCCCATTTTCATATTTAGTAAAGGAAAGAATGTAACGATTTTAACGTAGCGTCTTGTATGGAATGTTGGTTCGATGTTTTTTACTATAAATTCTCGTGTTACTCTATGAGGAACTCTTATGACAGCTGGTTTTTCTGCTGCCAAGTCAGCGGGAAGCTGATCGACTATTTTGATGACACCATCTAGGCTTCCAATAAATTTGGCAATATCATACATATCCTCAAAATTCCTGCATGCACAAGCATGAATTTGCTTCAGTAAATGATTTTGAGATATTCCACCACTTAAAAAAAAAAATCTAAATTTTCTAAAATATTTTAAGGCTTTAAGCTATAACTGTTGTGACTGTTTTCCTATACATCTGCGTATAATAGACTTACCAATCAAATATTAACACATTATAGGTTACGGTAAATTTCAGAATATATGACAAATTCTTGGCCAAACTAGGAAGACAGAGAGCTCGAAAGCAATCATGAATATGATTAAACTGAAAGCCTTGAGGCATGTTGTGTTTCCAGTGGCGTTCAAAACTTCATTAGGAGCCAACAAAATGATTAGGAAAGAAAATAAACAAGGACAAAAAGAAAAAGAGAAACAGGTCTACATAGAAATGAATATTGAAAAGTAGGCACCTTTTCTGGCCTAATTCACTTCCTCTGATGTCAGGAAGAACCAGTGTGGCCCCAAGATGTCTTGCGATTACTGCAGCATCAGCAACCTGTAGAATGAACCCAGCTAATCTCAAAATCAAGTATACAATTACAAGTACTAAGGAGAACATATGCAATCAGAATACTTTGCTCCAAAACTCAGAGATATAAAAAATAAGATAATTTGATCTCCTTGTTTTAGTAGCAAATAGTAAAAGAACTCGCTAGGAAGCACGATCAATAACCTCCCCTCTGCCATCCCAGAGCGTTGGTCGGGGTTGGGCGTGGGGGTTTCTCGCGAGTTTGAGGTCCCTACGGAGGCGTGCACTCGTATTACGAGTTCCACAACGATAATCTTAAAAAAAAAACCTCCCCTCTGCCAAACAAAAGGAAGTAGGTAATTCTTTCTAGGGCTTTTGTCAAAAAACTCATGAGTTGCAAAACTTGAACAAATCAACCCCTCAAATGCATACACTAAGCTACCTTCACATAACACTTTTATCTCACCTAGTACACTTTTTTAGCTCATTTGGAACACTATTTAACTCGCCCTGAACACTTTTTTAGCTCATCCGTAACATTTCAGTCCGGACACTACAATATAAGTGCTGGCAACACTACGCTAACCGTTTTGAACACTAAACTAACCGTCCAGAACATTTTTTTGAGTTTTTGACCAGTTTTTTTTAAAAAAAAACGTTGAAAAGACGGACTGATTTGTAGGAGTTTTGAAAAGCAGAGTTTTTTTTTTTTTGATTTTGTTCCTTCTTTTCTAAGCAAAATAAGATGTCTATGTAAGTGTACCGGTGCTAATTTCGACATGATTTTACCTGTGAAAGATGGTGCTCTGTTCCACCCGTCAAAGAGAACGTAACAAAACCTCCTGACTGGTCTATTTCCTCTGCAAAAGAATCATGAAGATATTGATCTTGAATTCAGCCTATTAGCGGTGTAACGAAAGATGTAATCTTTTCAAAGATATAAATGAAAACAAAGTAAGAAAAAAGGAGTTTACTTGCAGTAGGTTTGTTCCAGCATGTTTTCAGCTCCTGAACAGCCTCGCCCCATGGTCCTTCAACAATCTTGTTAACTACATTCACCCGCGGCTGCTCAAATTTTATTACGTCGAATTTTACGCTTGAGACCTGTGGAATCCTCACCTGCACATGAGTGCTTCAATCTGATTCGGCTCTTCAGGGGTTTTAAAAAGAATAAGGAAAATAAACAAAATCTCATACTAGAATATGCCAAAAATCAAAAAAAAAAAAAAAGAAAAAAACAAAAGAAAACCAAAGAGAGGAAAAAGATAAAAGCAAAAGAGAGAAGAAGAATTGGCAAATTCTAGTGATGAAGGTTTATTTTTGGCAAATCAAGAATTTGCCAACTTAAAAGCCAATTGCAATTCCTTCTTCTATATCCAACAAAACCATAAAACTTTTATATTTTTCTACACCAGCTAGTCAAATTATTCCAAGATCTCAGTTTCCTAGTACAAGTACAAGCAGCCAAAACATTACACTCTCAAAATGTTAGAGACTATAGCTGTGATAATAAGAAACAACTATAAATTTGAAACGAAATCCTCACAACTCATAATGCATCACTTTAGAAGAGATATTTCACTCTGTCAGGATAAATCACCTAAACAATGATTTCGATGTTATAATGAATTTAGTCAATTCACCCAGAAATTAATGAATAAACAGAATAATATCCATAATGCATCGGCGGCAGCAACTCAAGATATATAGATTCACAAATTGAATACCTCAACCGTATCAAAATGATCCCTTTTGATCATATTCCCAAGCATGGCAAACATGGAGAGAGTTAGGAAAGCGGCCAGCACTTGTCTAGGATCAAACGCCATTGTTATCTAGCAACAGAGCTCAAAAGAAGCTCAGATCTTTGAACTCTCTCAGACTAAGCCTGCATTACCCCCAACAGTTTAGAGTAAACAAGAAGATAACTAACTGTACAGATAGAGATGACTTCCCCCAAAAAAAAATAAAAATAAAAATAAAAAATGTATAGATAGAGATCACAGAAGCAGCTTGGATCTTGATCAAGAATGGAATGCAGTACAGCTAGCAGAGACAACAGTGTCAGAAAAATCCAAAGGACAGAGAAGACGGGTCACCATGGGGGAACGACGCTTGGGCAGCGAGAGCCGACACCTTACCTGCTTCCATTAGAAAGAGCTTTAAAAGCTCCCTGTTTTTCTCACTTTACCTCTCTTTCTTTTTTCAGGTTTGGAATTAGATTTTAGTGCGGTTTGGTAGTTAATAGCATATATAAAGTGGTTGAGTGATAACAGTATTACAAGGGCTGAGCATAATTCGGATCAATCCGAATTTTCAGATTCAACCCTAAAATATGTGAAACTTTGGGTTCGGATTCGGGTCGGATCGGATTGTTATTTTAAGTATTTCGGATTCGGATTGGCCTCTAAAATTTCGGGTCAGGCCAAATTCCTACTTCTATTTATTTTACTTATTTATTTACTTTTTTATACTACTACCCACCTTCTAATGAACTCCGCGAGCCAACTCTTGTCTATTTTATATTTAGTTATTTTTATTTTTTTGTATTAGATAGTCTTTTATTTCTTTTGTTGTTTAATATATTTTCTTTTAAAAAAAATTATTCAAAACGGGTCAACCCGAACCCGACCCGAACTAATCCGAAATTTTTTCGGCTCCGGTCTGTTCGGGTTGAGCGGTAATTCGGTTCGATCGGGTTGGTAGTTTTTAGTTCGGATTGGATATTTTCAGTTCAGATCGGGTCGGATTAATGCAGGTTGACCCGAATACTCACCCCTAAGTATTAGAGTCGATTATACCAAAGTTATATAGAAAAATATTATTTGAAAGAATAGTTAATCTAAAAATTACAAATTTTATTATATTTATAATTAGTACTAAAAGAAATTTTAAATAAATATTTGAAACAAACCAATATTTTAGCGGGTTTAACGTTAACTTTTAAATCCGTTAAAATTTAGAAACCAAAATATTTATATAAAACTAATTTTTAAAAATTTTATTAATATTACCTTATCAAATTCTATAATTTTTATATTATACTATACAAATAGTATCTTTTATATAAATTTATTATAGTCAATTGTATTGAATCAAAATTCATCTGTAATTTGAGGTCCTTACAGGGAGGCACCTCAGGACGCGTCATCATCCAAAAGTCGAGGTCATGTGGGATACAATTTACCACATAATTTTTCGAAAAAAAAATTCTCTATATTTCGTAATAGGAGCCCCCATTCATGAAAGACATATACTCGTTCATCTGGGATCCGAGTATATGTGGTAAATGTCTTTCGTGAATTTAAGATTTTTCGTGAATTTAAGATTTTTTCGGAGACGTGCGCTCGCATTACGGTTCCACCACGATAATTTAACAAAAAAAAAAAAATCATCTGTAGTTGTTGTTTGTTTCACTGTGAAGGCATTTATGTAATTTTAATAAGTGGGGGACCCAAATGTGAACATGGAGAGGTGCTTTTCCGTGATCTAAAGCTGTTGGATTTTGGGGACCTATACCGGCTATACATCAGTCTCACCCTGCCTCCGTGTTGTAAATCAGCCGTTGATTAGTAATACGTTAGTGGCCACACTTTATAATACTTATTGTAAATACTTTTTTAAAAATATATAAATAATAGATAATACAAAATTTTACTTTTTTTTATGTTCACAATATTAAAAATATCACAAAGTAAATATTTCGAGGATTCAAAATCTTAGCAGCATAACGGATGCTGTAGAACATCTATATATAAACATTTTTAGAAAAATTATATATATATATATATTATTCAAAACTTCAAAAGGTATTTTTATATTAGTTAAAAAATAAATTTAGCTTAAAGCCGGATCGTGGATCTATCCGAACTTTTACAGGTCCGGATTGGATCAAATTGACCAATCTGGTCTGATATTTTGTCCAAATCGGTATATAAACATTCATAGACGTAGAAGCACAAAAAAAAAAAAAAAAGTCAATTCAAGTCTTTTCACCCCTCATTTTCTGGTAATTAAATTGTTGTTTTTTTTTTTTTTTTGAGAAAAAGGCATGCCTTTATACAACAAGAAAAAACACCATTATTACATCTGAAATACAAGAACGCGAAAAAAAAAAAAAATTTAATTCAACAAAAAAAGAGAAAAAAAAAGGTACAAAAACAAAGAAAAAATGAGACTTCCATATCATCCCATCTATGGAAAAATATTTTATCTATTAATTTTGACACCCTAAAATATTTATTTAAAAATATTATTTAAAAAAAATATTTAACATAAAAATTGTAAATTTTGATTAGACGTAAAATTTCTATGTTAATTTTTTTTAAAAAAAATTAGTTCTAAAAAAGTATTTTGAGCCTCCAAAATTCAGCGGGTTAATAGATTGATTTTAAAAATTTAAAACTTTAAAATTTCAAAATATTTATTTAAAATATTTTTTGAATATGTTAAATATAAAAATTATAATTTTTATTAAAATCTATAATTTTTATGTTAAAATATTTTAAAACGTTAAAAAAAAAAAATTAGGGATCAATTTTTTTTGGATAAAATAAAAAATTTAGGGGTTGATGTGACATTTGACCGAGAAGAAGAAGGTGATTCTGCATATAATTTGCTGGGCAGCCACCAAGGGACAAGCTGCGAGGCTGCCCGTTTCCTGGATGACTGGGTCTCGCATGTTGTTTTTTGGGTTTGATTTTCTAAAATAACAAGATAAAATATTTATTCTGATTTATATTATATTATTTATTAATATAATATGATTTTTAGTCGTAGTCAGCAAGATTGAGATCAGTAGAAAATTTCTAAATTTAATATTTTAATAATTAATATAAGTTATAATAAATACCTAATGGACATGTGGTCTGTTATTGTTATAGCAACTATCTATTTATGGCACTAACTTCATCGCTCTCAGATAATAAAAAAAAAAAAATTTATTTCTAGCACATGTATTACGGATGCATCATTTCTAGTATTTATACAATGTCGCCAAACTCGACCTCGATATGCACACTTACTGTTTGTATTACTAAATTTGTCACTACAAATCCAGGTAAATAAGAATTTAGGAGCCAAGAGAAAAAAAAAAAAAAAAAAAAAAAAGCTTACTTCTTTGAGAGTACTTAAACTCAAAATATGAGCTTATTTGAATTAAAAATGACAATAAAGATGTCTAATTGCAGTACCAAGCAAGGTCCTCAATTATATTATTTCAATTTAATTTGACCTAATAAAGCCAAGTTAGCTCATGTAAAACATGAAAACAAGATTAATTTAAAAATAAAATAATTATTTTCTAATTATTTTAATCACTAAACAAATATCTAACAAAAGCAAAAGAATATGCACGCCAGGCTACTGCATTTGACTTCAAAGCCCTTTCATATGCAAAATATCATTAGTCAATATGTTTTGTGATGTCAAGGTAGGTAAGTTATAATTAAGATTGGTGATATCATACAAATAAACTAAGGATTTCCTTAATTTTTGAATATTTAGACAATATGATTAATACATTTTATCGTCGTTTAGATATTATAAAAGTCACGACCAACAAGCACGTTTTATAAGCCCGTCAATAGAAGGATATATTCGAAATAGTGCTTCTCCCTGCCATGATTTACCGTGCCGTGCCGTTTCGAGTTTCGGTAAATTCAGATTTCGAGACACCGACCATGCCGAATCGTACAATTATCAATATATATATATATAAATGATAATAAAAATTAAATAATAAGAAGAAGTCTCATTTATTTGTCAAAACTCAAATAACATATTATATAAATTATTACCATATTTAGTGTCGGTGTGGTTGATAAAATAGATCAACAAAATCTAAAGTATGTAAATCTATCCCGTGCGTTATTTGAACATAATACACCCATCTATCCACGAATATATATATATATAAATTCGGTATCAAAATAGTTGAGTTTTATGTGGCACTTCTTATAACGCACAATATGCAACATGGTGTCTCTATTATCTTAACATTTGACATGTGCCACTTAAATATAATAAATATATAATTAATCACATATTTAATAAGAGTTTGAATTCAATGTATACTTAATGTATTAATAATAATTTTATTAAATATAAAAAATAAGTATAATTTATAATAATTTATTTTATATATTAAAAATAAATAATAATAATTAGAAGAATTTAAAAGGTCATTATCAAATTTTAAATAATCTATATAATTATATACAATATATACAAATGGGTGATCAAAATCGTAATTTTTACTATGTAATGAATAATTTTAAAGGTCATTATCAAATTTTTAATAATCTATATATAATTTTATACAATATATATAAATGGGTGATCAAAGTCGTAACTTTAAATATGTAATTTATTATTTTATTTCTCTAATTACATATAATAAATATAGCATAATATTTTAATAAAAATAAATTTTAATTTATATAAAATTAATATATTTAAAATAAAATAAGCTTTTGATAGTATTATATATATAATATATATAAATATATAAAATATTTTAATAAAAATAAATATTAATTTATATATATTAAATTATAAAAAACTTTAATGTTATCATTTATATTGGTGATTAATAACCGTGCATCGCACGGGTTCAAAACTAGTAAACATAATGACACTCATTAAAAAAAATGCCGACCGTGCCGACGATCGGCAATGGTCAGCACAAACACACCGTGCCAACCGAAACAGTCGGCACGGGCCGAGACAACCAAAACGGCTGAAAAACAGCCATTTCAACCGTTCCAGTGCCGCCACTTGACGGCACCGAGACGTCAAACCATGCTTCCTGCTCTATAAGATACTGCTTTTGGTCCATATTATGTATAGTGGTGTCCGATATCCCGACATACAGCATCTAAGTGCTGCTTCATGTTAGTTTTTCTAACTAGCTCGAAATGAAAAAAAAAAAAGTCACAAGCTATAATGTTTCAGCCATTTAAATCCTCAATTATCATGTTGGAATTGCTAATAAGTCTTTGATATTCAAACCTCCTACAAATAACCTTCTGAATTTAAATTTTTTATAAATCATCATTTATTTCAAAACGTGTGTCAAGAGTATTTTAACTACAATATAATTCTTTTTTTTTTATATCAATGTAGTTTACAATTGTATATTTTAAAAAAAAAAAAACTTCTAAATAGATATTTTAATACTTCAAAGTCTTAATATGTTTAAAAATTAATTAGCTAATTGCATAAAATTTTAAAGTTTCAAAATATTTATTTAGAAAATATTGAATTTAAAAACATAATAATTTTAATGTGATCCTAAATTTTTGGTATTTAAAGTTTTTTTTAAAAAAAAAATTCTTTTAAAAATAGATATTTTGAGGCGTTAAAAAACATTGGACAGTAAGAGGTTTATTTGCAACTTGGAAACCATGCAGGGTTCATATGTAAGTCTCCCATAATATCATTTTTTTTGGGTCCTATTGCTATCCAAAAGAAGTGGTCAAGGGGAGGGGTAAATTGGGTATTATAAAACTTAAGTGTAGACCTCCAAATTCTTTTATTTTGTTTTATGGCCTTCACATTATTGTATAATTTAGAAAGAAAGAAATAATTGGATGTTCCAAAACAAGATCCTTGGACAGAAATAAGATTTTATCCTATATTCTTACTCCACATTTCATGGATTACCTAGCAAACACACAAAAAAAAAAACATAAAATAAAATAAAATAAAAGAGAATTAAGAGTTACAAGAGTTAAATAAAGGCCGAACCATCCTGTGATGACGAGCTGATGAATGCGAAGAAGCATGAACTATAAGCTATTCTTGATCCGTAAAATTTTACATTCACATTTTTATTTTTTTATTTTTTACTTTCTGTAATTTTGTATAATATAAGTCTACACGGTCGGATGGTGTTCCTGTAATCGGACTCGATCGCTACGAGAATTCTTTTAAGATACGTTGATTTTATGAGTTTAAATCTCCAAAGTTACAAGGTTATATATTTCTATTTTCATCCTTTTATCTTCATTCCTTGTTCCAGTTTGCTCCTATCTTCCTTTTTTTTTTCTTTTGTTTTCCTTGCCAATAGTTCGTAGCTTCATCAATCTCTTTAATATTTTTTTTTCTTTAAAAATTGATTTATTAAGCTACAAATTGTAGCGACCCAAATCAGAAGTTAAAAGAAAATCAGAATTTATAAAAAATGAGGAAGCTTAACAAGAGAACTCGATCCAAAAATACATCCAAATAAAAACCGAACATATTGAGCCATCATGTAAACGACCGTGAGAGAGATGATCATTCGCATATGACCAAATATTTATGCATGTAGAACTACCGAAATCTAATCTCTCTCATTGGTTTTATGATGTTCTACGGCCATCTATGGCTCAGTAAACTTGAAGTGTCAAAATCATTTTAACAATAATCAGACAGTAAATTAACTCTAAGGCATTGAGCTGTAGATCATAAATAAACCACAGCATATCAGTTGACCGATCCAATACATAACTCACTATCAGAACCGGCACAATTTTGGTTGATCGATAATCCCTTTAAGTCGTCCAATAACTCCTTTCGATCGACCAATATCTAAACATATTTAAACCATTCCAACTAATCAAACATTATTCAGAAGACATAATACACCTGCTCAGAATATTAAGTGGTCATTTTGAAACTTTTTTTGAACATTTAACATCAATTACAAAGGTTTAACCAAAAATCGAAAAACTTAACAACCACATAATTTATACCACTTATTAATAAGTGTAATATATGATGAACTATTTAATTTTTTTTTTTTTTTTAAACTTTAACATCATTTACAAAGGTTTAACCAAAAATCGATAATCTTAAACTTTCTTAACAACTCTAATATATGACAAACTGTTTAAATATCTTTCAAATGCCAAAATACACAAATATATTATGAGCTAGGACAATTCAAGTTTGAATGATAAAACACTCTGACCAAATATCTAGTCCATATTTTTTTCCAAGCTCACTCCAAATCATAATATGTAAGAGTCTTGCCTCTTTCACTAGCACGTGAAAAAAAAAAGGTGTGAGTATAAAGATTTAACGAGTGGCTCATTCATCCATTCAGTGAGTGTCAAGTGCTAGAACTGTAATTATAAAATGATATAAATATCGTTCTAGCAATAATCGAAAAGGAAAATTGCGTTTCAGCCCCCCTAATTTTGGGGTCGCGCGATTCAGCCCTCCGAAACGCCACGTGGCGGCACGCGCGCGCCGCCACGTCGGCGGAAAAACGCGTTTCGGGGGGCTGAAAAGTCAATTTTGAGAAACGGGGGGGCTGAAACGCAATTTTTCCTAATCGAAATGATAGCCATACCACATCTATCAAAGGATTCATTCCATTTGATCAATATCATGTATATGTTGAAACAAATAGACATTCCTCGTCTATCAATCAATCAATCTCATTAATGTTGAAGATTGGAGACAAATTTCTCATTCATAGTTGGGAAAATGTGTTTCAGCCCCTCTTTTTCGAACGTTTTTATTTTTAGCATTTGAAAAATATCAATTTCGTTTTCAGTTTCTCTTTCAAAAATCGTGCACCTCATTGTTTACTATTTTATTAGTATTTTTTGAAAAAAAAATTTAACATAAAAGTTATAATTTTTGATTAGATCTATAACTTTCATATTCAATATTTTTTTTTAAAAAATGCTTCTAACTAGATGTCTTGATGCTCCGAAGTGTTAACGGATTTTAAATCCGACCTGTTAGCCCGCCTAAAAATTTGAAGTCGCAAAATATCTATTTAGAAATATTTTTTTAAAAAATATTGAATATAAAAATTATAGCCACCCACGTGCCTATCATCCCACCCTAATATTAAATTCCAGTTAATAAATAAATGAATTACGAATAATACAACGCATTTTTATAATTATCTATAAATTTATTTAATGAATCTTATAGTCTATGAGTCTATCCATCTACTAATTATTTTATTATTTTTTGTTAATTATAGCTGATTTTAGTTTAACGGTTTATTTTTAAGTGGGCTGGAATTAGATTCCATGATAACTCAAGCCGTTAAATTTAATTCTATGTATTTTTTTATTAATTTTTAAAATAATTGGAAATCTCGAAAGAACGTTAAAAATAGCACTTTCAGTACAAGTCCTTATACTTAGTTTTGTCCATTTACTACACTGTGAAGGTTAGAAAGTATAAATATAACTAGACGAGGATAAAATTTATAGCAAAACCTAAATAATAATTAAAAATTAAAAAAAATCTGAAAATAATACTATTCAAATACGATAATAAAAATATTAGAAATAATTTATATTAAATATTTTAATATATAAAATATATTAATATTTAATAATAAATTTATATATAATATCAATATTTTATGTTATTGATATAAATTTAAACGATATGAATTTAATTATATTACTTATCACTATTTATTTATTGGTAGAATTATATAATATTTTATTTTTTATTTTTTTATAAAAGGTTAAAGAAAAACGAACAATCATATAGGACACTTTTGTCTGTCTTCTCCATTCTAAACCGAAGAAAGTGGAGTGTGTTTACTACGTTAAGGGACTTAAAACTATAGTGAGTGAGTATTATCGAATATTTGGGTTATAAGCGAAAGGATATTTATAAATGCTAAGACCAGTCGTATGTAAAGAAAAAAAAGTTTCAACCCCTTTAATTGTAGATTTGTTCAATTTATTTTCTAAAAATAGAAAAAAATGCTAATATAGCGTGCAACTTGAGTCAGTATATCGGCGTATTTTTTTATTTTTAAAAATTAAATCAAGCAAACGGAAAAATGGGGCTGAAATTTAAAAACCCTTCCACTTCGACAGTGTTCCGTTAAGTACGACGCCTTCCGTTACGGAATATCGTTGACATTAATCCGTTCTGGCGTTAATGCAATCAAACAGGCACGTGCCAGCTCCTTCCGTCCTTCGCGGTACAGCCCCGTACATCCTTCTACCCCTTCTTCTCCTCTCTATATAAACAGCTCCCTGCAACTCCATTTCTAATTATTCCAAAAATCTTCCCTTCAACTCCATTCTTGTTCAGTAAACAAAACCTACTTCGAGGAAATCAGCAGGTCTCTCTCTCTCTCTCTCTCTCTCTCTCTCTCTCTCTCTCTCTCTCTCTTAATATGCATGTTTGGTATATTAGTTTGGATTTCGAAGGTTGTGTTACAGCTATTGGTTTGATTTAACAAGATTATGTTGGTTTATTTTTGTGACTTTTTTAGAGATGAGGGTGGAAAATTACAGAAGAAGATCAAGGAATTCAGCAGAACTGGATCAGAAGGAGAAGGTCAATGGTGATCAGAAACTGGACATGAGTGGGATGTCTCTGGAATCTGTTCCAAATCCTTCTCTTAATCTTGCATGCATCACCAAGCTTGATCTTTCCAATAATAACCTCCAGGTATTTTTTTAATTTATCAAATAATATAACATATCATCTAACGCCTTGTTGTTCGTGCCCTTAATTTCTTCTGCATGCTGCACACATTATCTCACGTCTTCTAATTCATAAATAATCAAATTTTGAACTCAAAAATATGAAAAAATTAGTTCTTAGTTTTTTGGGTTCTCTCTCTTCTTTGAGCTGTCCCAGGATTACTTCTAAGCAAAACCTACTACTTTCTCCTGGAATTTAAGTTCATATATATAAGCTCTCAAACCTAAAATTAATTAGGAAACATTCTTAGATTATTAAACACTAATTTAAATTTAATCACCGATTTTATGATGGATCTCTATATGCATGTGTATGCAGATAATTCCAGAATCCCTGACAGCCAGATTGGTGAACGTCGAGGTGCTCGATGTCCGCTCAAATCAACTTACTTCACTTCCCAACTCCATTGGTTGCTTGTCGAAGCTCAAGGTTCTTGATGTCTCCGGCAACCTGCTTGAGTCTCTGCCCAAGTCCATCGAAGCCTGCCGGTAATTATTCAACATTAATCGCGTCATCCTCATAATTGTTTCTTGCTTTTTCATTAGAGAATATATAGTAGTTTGCAAGAAGCTAGTCTTTTTTTTTTTAATTAAAAAAAAAAGAAAAAAGACTAAAAAATTTGCAAATGGAGCTTGACAAAGATTAAACCAGCAGACATGGTTGTATCATAATCAATAATTTAGTATTAGGGTGCCTGCTAAGGAACATGAAAGGTATCTTCTTGCTTGCATGCAATTTATAATAGGATGATGGCTTCATATGTTAATGACAAAAATTAAATTTGCCGAATGGGAAAATTGTGACAAAATAAGATTAGAAAACTACATTAAGTACCAACCAGTATTAGCACAGTTGATTAGCTCGGCCGAATATTAGAATGAGACTGTAGTATGCTCCACATGAATGATTGTTCGAATCTCAACACTACTTGATGGGGATAACTAATTTTTACCTTAAAATAAATATTTTCGGTCGAAATATAGGATAGAATCAAACTCGACGATCAAGACTAAAAAAATATATTAAGTAAAATAATCCGGTATTTATTTTGGGGAAGCTTGCGTCTGATTATCTTTAAAAAGATAAGTAGTTTAGTAGATGGTGTGACCAAGTGAGATTATAGCCTTATAATGCTTATAAAAAACTATGACAAGTTGTTAAAGATGATTATTCAATTTACAAGAGTAAAGAAATTTAGTGATGTATAACTTGTTTTAAGCTGACCGACGATTTATATATGTTTACTTAATAGGGGATATAATCATGATTAAATTTTAGTTTAAGAGTCGATTAGACTTAGAAGCTTCAAGCATATAAGAGAGAGTCAGAGACTGCTTAATAATAGACTAAACGATAACGAATTATTATGGCAAAGGATAAGTGAAACATCTTTTCCAAAATAAAAATAAAAAATAAAAAATAAAGAGAGTATGAAGGCGATCCAAGTGTATAAGTATATGACAAACAAAAGTTGCTTATGACATTGAAAAGAGATTAAATTTAAAACAATAATATAAAAAAACAAACATATACATAAGAACTCAAGGATAATTGGATACACACACATATGTTGATATAACGCACACATGCATCCTATTCCTAAATTGAGGATGTTCCTTAACCCTTTCTGAGGACAATTCGACCGAATGACTAGAAAATAGCATATTAGTTAATGTAGATACTTGCTATATAATTAATTAATGACATTAATTTGTTTATAAAAGCAACAAAAAGAAGATAAATAAAACTTTAGCACGTCATGTGGGAATTGAACCCTCAAGCACTTGATTAAAAGTAAGACAGATTGCCCCGGGACAGAAAGACGTCACTTATACGAGCGTCTGGTCATGCCGTTCGAATCTGACCATCTGTAAAATTTAATTCTACGGGTACAAACTAATGGGTCTATTTGTATAAAGTTCAAACTAATGGGCCTATCCTACGGTAAAATTAGGGTGAACATCGTTTAAAAATTTACAAATTATAACGGTTATATAAATATAAATTGACAGTTTATGTGGATATAGTTTTTTTCCGTAAATGTAAAAGAAAAAAAAAGTCAGACAGATCACAGGTCCCACGTTAATAGTCAATTTCGGTTGACCTCTTATGGATTTCATTTTATGGACAATTGTTTTCCATGCAGATCTCTGGAAGAGCTGAACGCGAACTTCAACCAGATAACAAAGCTCCCAGACACCTTCGGCTTCGAGCTTCGAAACCTCCGCAAGCTCTCTCTCCACTCCAACAAGCTCATCTTCCTCCCACCCTCCACTTCCCACCTCACTTCCCTCCGCTTCCTCGACCTCCACCTCAACTGCCTCCGCTTCCTCCCCGACGGCCTCGAAAATGTCTCTCACCTCCACACCCTCGATCTCTCCCACAACTTCCACCATCTCTCCTCTCTCCCTTACTCCCTTGGCCTCCTCAACTCGCTTTCCTCTCTCGATATCAGCTACAACAGCCTCGCTGAGCTCCCTGAATCCTTCAGCTGCTTGGCGAAGCTCCGCAATTTCAAAGCTGACGGCAACCCTCTCAAATGTCCACCGTTAGCTGTTGTAGAGCAGGGATTAGACGCCGTCAGAGATTTCTTGTCGGCGAAGATGAACGAAGGGTTCATAGCCGCGTCGAAGACGAAGACGTCGTGGGTTGGGAGGCTGGTGAAGTGCGGGACGTTCGGTGGCCGGAGGAATATCTCCGGAGATGCCGAAGACGGAGACGACGAGTACCATTTCTCGTACCATTCGTTGGATAGTGCAACGTCGTCGCCGAGTTATCTGTCCATGTTGTCGCCTCGCCGGCTTTTCTCTCCCAAGAGATCGTCATCAGCTGCATCTCCTCGGAGGCTCAAACACTAGCTTGCATATATACTTGCAGTCACTCCCTTGGGATGGGTGCAAGGAGAGGGTGGAGATTAGGTGTTATACCTACATACCTTATCATTACATTTCTATTTAGCTAGACTTACTCATCTATGAGATCTGGTGTTTTACTTAAAATATTAGGTATGATTTAGCTCAGGATAATCCGTATGTAAATATGTGGCAATGACGAGGTAGTAACTAATAAGTATGATATGTATCTTGAGCTGTCTCTATGATCCTTATTGAAAAATTTACAGTTCTGTCATGTACGGCCAAGATTTTCTCTTCTGATCCTCATTAAAGGTTTAGTTTGGGATTGAGTGCAAGTTTCTTGAGATGGATTTATTATTTGTATACCTCATAACTAATTTCCTTTGATCTAAAAATGAGATGCAAGGGTACATGATTTTTTTTTTTGGGTTAGAAAGGAGAGGTAGGATCCCTTAACTCTTTATTGATCTAAAGGTATCAATACCACTTACATCAAGCCTTCTATGATGGGTTTAAAAAGGATTGCTAGCCATAGAGAAAATGGTCTTACCTCTACGTGGTCTGCTATCTGATTAGCTCCCCGTCGATATACTGGCAGAGCACCTCCCAAAAATCATGTATAATATAAGACTTCTGCACTCAATTACTAAGATCATGTGGTGTCTCTCAGGCAGACGCTCAGATTCAAACAATTGTGTTAGGAGTAACGAATTCACTTCAAACACACTCTTCGGAATCCCAGAGGCCAGGCGAGCTGCAAAGCCTCAAACAACCCCACAATTCAGCTTTCAAGACGGAGCATTTGCCGAGGTGTAACCTAAATCCCCCGATCCACTGCCCTCTTGCGCTGCGGATCACGTCCCTTGCCGAGCTTCCCCATTAGTTTTACATGCCCCGTCAGAATTAATTTTCACCCAACCCTCGTCAAGAGGAGACCACGCTACGTAAAGGAGCATGCAGCAGTTGTGCTTCACGAAAGATGACCTGCACCTTCTACTGGACCGGTAAGTCTTTCGCCTTTAAACATTAAATTAACTTCGAAACAGAACTCAAATAATGCTAAGGGTTGGATCAATTTGATGGAATAATTTCTAATCGCATCTCTAAATAATGTTATAATGGTAAAGATTGGCTAAATCCAAAAGTTTAGATCTTCTTCTCAAAAAAAAAAAAAAATCTAAAAGTTTAGATCCTAGCTTTAGGTGGCGTTCAGCACAGCCATGTGCCGATAAATTTTATATTTGAATTTTAAATTAATTTTAAATTTATATTTATATTTTTAAAAATAATAAATATATATATATATATATATATATATATATATCAGCACGTTTTAAGTTTGGAGTTATCGAAATGCGGTATGAGATAGCACCTTAAACCCTTAGTTCGGAGACAATATTATCACATTGGGTTTAGTAACTATAGAAACTACGGGCAACTCTCTCATCCTAGATTTGGTTCCAACACAAAACCTACTACCATAATGAGCATTAAAAAGCTTGACACAACCTTTTTTTATCAATGAAATTTATTTTTAAAAAATTAAATATGATATAGGATATTCCTATGGGCCCAAAAAGATGTCTCGAAAGGTTACACAAAGTAAGGCCCCGCTAGTTTCATATACGAGTGGCTATAATCGATGAGACCTCTGATTATGAGTAAGCTCCGCAAGTCAATTTGAGGACCAAATCTTGCACGACACTTAGAGAAAGAATCCTGATCAGATCAACGGAATTCTAAGATATATTTAACAATTGAAAGGAAATATACATGTATATATCAAAAGTAGTATACAATTTATATTTTATCATAAACAATAAACAATTCATTGAAAATTTGTTTGCCGACGGATAGAGGATTGGATATTTGGAGAGGCAACAACATATGAAGTAATCGAGAAGTACTTTACCTTCCAAGCAAAGAGCAAAAACATGACAATGAATAAATATAATTGCACTTTGAAACTAACGGACAAAGATCCCTACTCCGCTCTCCTTGCGCCCATCCCTGCATCCATAATCTAAATCGTTCATCAGGCACATCACCTATTTTGAGACACTATTTAAAATTTTGTCAGCTCATTTGAACTATTTTTAAGTATTTTTACGAAAAATTTTGAACTAAAAAACTGTAAATTTTAATATGCTATATAACTTTGTAGTTGAACAATTTTTTTAAAAATATGAAATATTATATCAAAATAATAATCAAAATTTTAATTATTATTTTGACATATTATTCGATATTTTTTTAAAAATTGTTCAACTGCAAAGTCGTAGATCATATTAAAATCTACAACTTTGTAGCTTAAAATTTCTTGTAAAAATATTTAAAAATATGTCAAATAAGTCGACGAAAATTTTAAATAGTATCTCGAGATGGGTATTGTACATGATGGACGGCGAGGATGGAGGGAGCAGAGACGGGCGCAGGGAGAGAGGAGCAAGGGATCCGCACCGGAAACCATAATTTTCCTCTTCAAATCAAAGAAAAAGAGACACTGGACAAAATGATTCTGCTAAAGTAGTAGATTCCTAATGTGTTCAGTTGGTTGCTATAGTAGATTCCTAATTCTTTTGTATTAATTGTGTATCGGCTCTCCTATATTCATGGATTGTAAAATCAGTCACTGAAAATAAAAATAAAAATAAACGACATACGGCACGGCACGTGTGTCGCCATATCAATATTTTTTTTATTTTTAAAAATTAATTTGTATATTTTTGCTGTATGTCACCACATCAGTGCGTTTTTTATTTTTAAAAATTAATTTATATCCTTTTAGAAAATGGAAGGCTCGTACGCAACGTTGCACTTCGAACGTTTGTGCAAGCAGCTTGATTATTATAACCTTAATTACGACGTTTTTGCGTAACTTTTTTATTTTATCCGGTTATAGATTGATGATTTCACCAACATATATATATATATAATTTTGCTCTCACTGATATTATTTAATGTCTTAAATCAGATGATGGACATAATAAGATATGTATAAAAAAATATTCAATAAAAATTTGAACAAATCTCAAATATCGTTTTGATGTTTTTATTAAAAAATTATTTTTTTATTAAAATAAATTTGTAAATTTTATTGAAATAATTATATTTTGTAAAGTAATCCGGTATTTGTCGTATAAAAAGCTTCACTTCATTATATCAAAAAATATATACTTAAACAATATATATATATATATATATATATATATATATATATATATATATGTAAGATGATAGAGGAGAGAGATAAGTGAGAGCATTGTTTTAGAGAGAGAGATGAGTGAGACACGAGAGAGGGTGAGGGCAACAGGAGAGAAGGAGAGAGAGAGAGAGAGATTGAGTGAGCCAAAGAGAGGTTGCAAGCAATGCTTTGGCGATTTTACGCCGGCGTCGCAACGCTTATTTTTGTGCTATTGAGCTCGATTTTAAGTTTATAAATATTAATAATTGATGGCCTGTAATGACCAGAAACAGACCGATATGAAAATGACTTTTTTTTTTTTTTTGGTAATTCATGACAATGACTTTTCATCTACCAAAATGAATTGAGCAAGGAGAACTTGCACAAAATAGCCCCTTTTTTTATACTTAAAAAAACACTCTTAATATTTTCTTTATTTCTGGAGGAGGGACTTGCAGCCTCTAATATTATGACTATTATTCAACTAATTAATATTCTATCCGGTTAAAATCGGAACTCACTTAATGTAAAAAGAACTAAAGAGTAGCCACTCTGCAGCAAAACCAACATCTATCATGTATATACTCACCAAATAATCACCTCCAAGTAAATGATAATGAGGGAAATCAACTTAACTATATCAATCCATATTAATGTACTATTTCAACGCAGCTTGCGCCCTATGTTCGTCAACGCGCTCCTTGCCTTACATCTTGCGCGTAGACTCTTAACACTCTAATTATATCTTGTGGGTATTGTATCTTTAATAATATTGCGTCTACCATGTCCAAGACGGTTAGGACGGATGGTTGAAATTTTCACCTTATAAAGTGACGATCTCATGTTCGAATTCTGCAAGCACCATCCGTAAGGGTATGAAAGTTTTATCTTCTCTGTACTCCATAAAGGGTAAGACGGACCTTTGGACATGGTCAGATCGAAAGATTAGAATTTTTTGATTAAAATATGAGTAGATGATTATATAAAAATAAACCAATTATAAATAAAAATTTTATTAATAATCTCAAAAAAATATTTCGTCTACGATTTATGCGACAGTTCCGTTTGACGATGACTAATATATTGTCTCCAAAATGCTATACGACAAGCACTAACAAACAACCACCGAAGTAGTTAGATTCCTGCAGAGGTATATATGAAATCTTCATCTCCAGAGGGCTTAGAACTTAGCCATGGCCAATAATACAAGTTCATCATCAGCATCGGCAATGGAAGTTTTTACTCCATACTTGGCCATGGTGGCGAGCGCGCTCTGCCTCGCAGTCTATATCTTCCTCGTCCGCTTGGTCCTCGCAACTTCTGACGACGGTGTCAGCTCCACCGTCCTCGTCGTCTACCAGAATCTCCTATCTGCGGTGTTCCTCTCCGTTCTCGCCCTCCACTTCGACCGGTATGTAAAATGGTCTTCAACAATCGTCTATCTCGGTTATTGAAAATTAAAAATTATATTAAAAAAAAAAATTATTCAATATTTTTTTAAAAAATATTTATAAATAAATTATCCAATCTACGACGTTTATAATTATTCTAATATATGACTACATACATATCTTTGTTTTTAGGGGGAGAAGATGGAAGTTATCAGTGGACATCCTTGCATGGTCATTTCTACTAGGGTTCTTACAGTAAGTATTAAGTAACGATCTCCCCTATATCTAGCAATTCTGGTCACTCCATCTCGTAACACCCATCCCGAACCACGAATATCACCTATCTCAATCGTACACCAACTAAACAATAGTATGGATTATCCACCGGTCGTTTCTAGGTTCAACACTTGGTGTACGACTGAGATGAGGCAAACGTGGTGGACTGTGACCCTTGGAGGAGACAAACTTCTAGCGATACTCCTCATCTCTAAATACGAGCTCTAAAAACAATATCTAATAATGAGGTTACAATCATTTTCATCGCATTAACAGGTGTGAAATGATTGCCATCTCCATTTAGATATTTTGTTAGAGATCACATTTAGAGGTGCGAAAAATAATCTCTCAACATGTTTATATATATGCTTCTTTATTTCGATTAACGGGTGTACGTCGATCACTAGAAAGCACGGACACTCCGAGAATTATTCCGGTGCAGTGTCGAACCGGACACGGTTTGGACAAGGCCGGACACATGTCCGACACGTCACATGGCGTGTCCAAAAAAATGAAAAAATAAAAACGGACACGCACGAGATACGGCTCGGACACGCGGGCAGAAGTGTACTACACGCGAATCCGTTATTATTTATTTATTTAAATTTTTTTTGAAAAATTTAAAATTTTTAAATATCTTTTTAGATAAATATAATATTATATATAACTAATTATAAATAATATAATATTTATATATATATATATTAATATTATATTTATTTATTTTAGTTTATATATATATATATATATATATATATATATATATATATAAATATATGCTTCCTAATTATTTCGATTAACGCGTGTACGTCGATCAAAAGGGTTCCCATAGGGCAGTTGATGTTCACAGCTAGTCTCCAGTACGTAACAGCTTCGTTCCAGAGCGTAGCAATGAATCTGATACCACTACTGGTATTTGTAATCGCGGTTTTGATTCGGAGAGAAAAGTTTCATTTCTGGGACTTAAATAGTCAGGCTAAGCTATGGGGAGTACTCATCTCAACCGTTGGGGCCACTATCATGGTGTTCGCAACGAGCGGTCAAGATGGCGATCCGAATGTTTTGCGGTACGGGTGGATTATCGGCAGCTTGATGGTTGGAATTGCGGTGTTGGCTGAGTCATTATACTCCATCTTGGTGGTAAGTTTTTTTTTTTTTTTTTTTTTTTTTTCTTACTACGTAAAAATAAAATACGTACCGAACTACACAAGCTACATCGAGAAATATAATTTTTTTTTTACATCTTAATACATTTTAATAAGTTTCTGATATATTTATATTAATTTTTAACATTCTCATGCTAAAAAATAACATCTTTTGACACATTTTTTATAACTTTTAAACCCTCCGTAAGGTGAACTGCAGTATAAAATAAACTTTAAAATGCATTGCAAGTATTATGAAGAAATATCAAGTTCAGGTGGCATCCGGATGCTTTAATTGTTGATACCGATTGTTGGAGGGAGGGAGACATGGTGGTTGTCATAGTCAACATTATTATTATTATTTCCAGGAACATAAATTGATATAATTTTGTGGCAGCTTCAGGATCCCACAAATTTTGTGGCTAATACAGCTACAGAGAACCAAAAATAAAATTGGAATAAATATCTTCACACCCAAAAATAAAAAATAAAAATAAAGTCACTGGGATAAGATTACCTGTTCATATAGAAGTAGAACCATATTATTACAAATAGAATTACACTGAAGTAATTTAAACTTGGGGAAAAAGAGTCGGACAAGGCACCATCTAAAGAGTAATGTGTATCTTTTCGACTGATTCGTACAAAACTATATTAATATATATAGTTAAAAAATAGTCCTGTTTTTTGCAGGGGGAATGTCAATTATTAAACATCCTCTTAGATTTTGTAGGCAAAATCAGAGGATCAATGCCTCAAAAATTGATTTAAAGGATCTTTAAAGCAGCGTGCAAGTAATCCACACCGCATGTTTCAAACCAAGTTTCTACAACCATCTACTTTTTAAGACTATCTTAAGAAAAACCGATCCATTTGTTATGCGGTCGTCATAACATATAATTCACGACTAATATCAACTCGAATTCCACCAATTGGGAAGTTCTACTCTTTCAATCTGAGCAGACTCCAAATCACCTTTTACAAGATAAAGTTAGGTTTTTCACATATTTATGACATCTACTTCATGAAGTAGAAGCTCCACTGTCCATCATAAAAGATCTGAAAATGTGGGTTAGATTCACTCTGATTTAGATGTTGCTCTAAGTCAGAGACACAGATAAGAACTGATGTATGTTTTCTCAATAATTCGCTGCAGGAATTGATAGCAATGAAGTATCCAGTGATTCTTACACTTTCAGCCTTGGCAACAGTCTTTGGTACCCTCCAAACTCTTATAATAGCAGCCTTCACAGAATGGAACTGTTCAGCTTGGAGGATTAGATGGAGAGGAAGCCTACAGCCCGTCGTTATCCTCTGCGGGGTATTTAACAAATAAAATTTTAGCTATTCGAAATATTATACCTATGCCCGTCGTTATCTCTCTCAGAAGTTCGAGTTCCGCTCGCTGCAATTCGGGATAGTACTTTTGTTTTCGAGTTTTTTTTTTCTTAAAAAAAAAAAAATTTACTGTTCAGCTCTCCTATTTTTGGGGTGTTTTGAATCAGCCCCCCGAAACCTGTTTCCCCGCCGACGTGGCGGCGCGCGAGCGCCGCCACGTGGCGTTTCGGAGGGCTGAACAGTAAGAAACAGAAAACCGGAGGCTGAACAGTAATTTTTTCTAAAAAAATATGAAAGTTGTGGCAGGCATATGCCTGTATTCAAAGACGTGTCCGATGGTAACGTACTTTCGAAATTTTACTCCCTAATTATAGTCCAAACTCTGTACAATAGTCTGATATATGAGCATTAGAGGCTTCACCTCGTTACCTAACTTTCCAAAGGCATGCACGATGAATTTCTAACAAGGGTTTGTTTGATGCTAGGGGATCGTCGTTACCGGGCTATTCTACTTGGTCCAAAATTGGTGCACTCATAAGAAAGGACCGGTTTTTAGGACATCATTCTCGCCGTTGATGATCGTCTTCTCCTTCACCTTAGAGATATCAGTTACAAGATCAAAAATCTACCTTCCAAGGTAAAATTCAAACTTGATGAATTCAGTAATTACATAGAAGTTTTTATATTTGTAATGTGATTTTGCTGCCAATTCTTTCAGCATTATAGGAGCACTCCTTGTAGCAGGAGGCCTGTATCTACTCTTATGGGCTAAATCAAAAGATCACAATATGGACAGTGTAGGAAGTCATAGCTGCAATTATCAAAGTGATGATCTGATATCGGTCCCGATTTTGGTCGAAGAACTAAAATGATTTCGTATTTAAAAAAATTAATAAAAAAAAGTTTAGTTGGTGGATATCAATGCATGATATGTAAGAATATATGTTTAATACCTACATAAAATTAGTAAGCACTTTCATGGAAGATATACTGGTAGCTTCCATTGCCTGATTTTATCGGCAATATTTATTTTATTTTTTTTGAATAACGAGGTGAAATTTTTTCTTTTGACGTATTACCAAATTTATTTCACTGATAGAGCTTTCTAACAATGATGAATTGGACCGTGGTCAAGAAGTAAAAAATCGAGCATGCGTTACCCTATCAGGCATTCAACAGTTCAGCCGAATGTTCTAACTACATCTAAAATTTATCTGCATTTAATTCCGCAAAAGTCTGAAACCTCTAATTCGACTAAAAAGATATCAAACGTGAGGTAAAATCGTCTCTAACAAATGTTACAAATGATAGTAACACTACATGGGAGAAATCATGTCTGCTCTACTTTAGAGATTTTTTTAGAGCTCAAGGTTAGTTGTAGAAGGCAACCTCAACAAGGACTTTTTCGACTTTGTCACTTATATTTCATTCCATTTATTATCATCGTTTGCATAGATACTTTTTCGACTTTTGTCTGGTCTTATATGTGTCGACATTTTATTTTATCCAGATTGACAATTACTACTAATTCGAGATCGATCCTAACATAACTATTTTTCAAATCAAAGATTAAAAAATCGGGTCAAGTGTTGAAGCGTCTCGCTTCGACCAAATGTCTATTCTAGTATTCATGATTAGATTTTTCGCAGTTAAACTTTATTCAGCGAATTAAATCGTAGTAAAAAATTATGTACCCTATAAACTGGTTAATAAGTAAAAATAATACGTAATTATTAAGGGATTAAAAGTTAAATTTTCTAAAATAACAATGCCATCATAACTTTATCTATAAAAATGGGGGAGGAGGTGCAGAGGAAGGGGAGAGAGAAAGTTGAAGAGGAAGAGAGAGGGAGAGAGAGAGAGTGGGAGAGGAAGAGAGAAAGGGAGAGACGCCAATCATGCCACCATATCTGTCACACCACCTACTCTAGCTCGTTGAGGTCACTCCGAGTCTGTAACGCTCTAGAAGGCTCAATGAAATTCCCAAAAGAAATGAGAGTAACCAGAAGCTTAATCGGGTGAATAATGGTGGATCTGAGGGTTGTAATGGTGATTAGTGGAAGGTTGAAGATTGTATTAACAGTTATTCCGTAGGGAAATACTGCTGGTCTATCTTGAATTTCAATCTAGCTGCTTACAATGGTCTCTGGCAAGCCTTTATATAGACAGGCCCATCTAACAGAATCAGTTGGGCTAAAACTAACTATCCAACTACTATTACAACAAAGTAGACACAAACTTTCTAGTTATTACTATAGTTGCCACTCCACTAGCTATTGCAATTGTCCTTGATGTTGCTCGTATTTACACTCTCTGCCATAGCTCTACATCCGCCACGTTTGCCCTATCATCTGCCTCTTCCTACCAAAGATGTCTTCCTGTTAATTTGAGGTGTTATAAAGTCTCAGCCGGCTGCACAACCCGTGGAGCCCACCATTGCCGGCGTGAACGCTCGCACCTGATCGCCTCCGTCGATCTCGGATTCAATATTTGAAGAATACCATTTTAAACCTCGTTTTAGCCTATTAATTAGTCTATACTTTGTCCCTGAACTGGTAACGATGATCCTCACCGGCGATGCCAATAGCAGCCGGAAGACTCGTAAAACCTAAAACTTATACCTCACTCGAACTCTCTGTAGAGGCGATAAATCGCCATCGAACTCAGCATAGTCGAGAACCTTGAGACGCACCCCTACATCGACTTCCTCGGTCGCCGAAACTCGGCTAATTCAAAAACGCGCTCAAGGAGGGCCTAAATATCATTTTTAACATCTACATTGCGTCTAGAACAATTAAAAAGCCCTAGGGCAGCCAGACGAAGGTGGTCAACAACGGACGGAGGCACCAGTGACAGCGACTGGATTGATAACAAATAAAAAATAAAAAGACAGAATATGTAGCGGGCGACGGAGATGACCAGCTAAATCCTCGCCCGTGAACTGCGAGAGGATTTTCGACCAGATTAATTTATCTGATGGGATTCTTCCATGATATATTAAAATATAAATAATTTAAAAAAATAAGTCCGAAAAATGATTTTCGACCAAGTTAACCTTATAGGAAGAAATGTCCCGTAACACGTTAAAATATAAATAAATAAATAAAACATAAGATATAAATTAGGAAAAAGTTCGTCGACCCAATTAATTTATCAGTAGATTATCTTGCAATTAATAAACTTATTCATTCTAATTAAATAAATTTTAAATTAAGCATAACAATTAAAAACCATCTACAAACAAAATTTAGAAAAACCCATTTAATGGCATCATTAGGTGCGTAACCCATTTTTAACACGTAATCAGTATAAACAAATCTAAATTTCTAAAAAATAGTAGATTTTCTTATAAATATATAAGTGGCCACTCTTCCACTCTCACACATCCACGAGGCCGCAAACACTTACCCATGCACTCCCCTCGCACCCAGCTTGCGGTCCTAATGCTAAATAAGATGATAAATATACTCTTGTTAATCCGTATTTTCATTTTTTAATCCATCAGTTTGTTTTGGATTAACTGAAAATCACATTTCAACTTATATTTACTTATCATGCAGCTAAAACTTTCTTCTTCTTCTTCTTTTTTTAAATATTGACCATCGTGATCAAATTTCTATTCTACATCTCGACCGGATATCGAACGACAAACGATAAGCATTTTCAGCCAGATATTGCTGAAATTCGAATTCCGACCTCTCCTTTACAAAAGAAAGACCGTGGTCTTTTCCAATATTCAACTTCGCTAACTGAGCTAGTGCATCTAGACCCAATTAATTTATCAAAAAATTCTCCTGCAACTAATAAAATTATTCACCCTAATTAAATAAACTTTAAATATAGCTTTCAACAAAACTCCTTTTTTTTAAATAACCGGTTTATGTGATTACGTGAATAAATGAGTGGATTTGACTTTATTTTTCTTATTTTTACATATGAATTCAAGAACAAATAAATGAATTTTGCTACATTTACATCCTTCCCATCTCTACTCATGTGTCTAAGTGAGTAAATCATTTCATGGCGCACTCAGGAGGAAGCCCTTGAGGGAACCTCTTCTTATCACTGCAATAGTTGTAGATCATGTATTTCTTCTGCACCCATCTCATCCTCCTGTAGCTCGCTGCGTCCATCTCTTGGTTAAACCAGGGTGCCGAGTTCAATGTCGCACACCGCGAGAGGCTGCCGGCCGCCGCTACGCAGCCGTCGACCTTGTAGTTCCTAAACGCCGCCACAAACGGAGCCCTGCTCCAATCCGTCTTGACTCGGCCGCCCATCGTCGCCCAGTCATCGGCGTTCCATAGACTCGAATACACCCTCATTGGCTGGCTCTTGGGGAACGGAACTCCTCTGCTTTCCGCATTCTTAAAGTCTCTTATCGGGATTCCGTCGACCAAAAACCTGTAAATTTAAAATTTACAATTAATATATGTCACAGAAATTATAAATATAATATTTTTTGTTAAAAAAAATATATTGTTATGTAAAACTTGAACAAATCAACCTTTTAAAATAAAATAGTATGTTAATTCTGAGGAACATTTTTTAGCTCGCTCAATATACTCGCATAGAGCACTTTTTTTGCTTATAGTAATACTAAGATAATTTATTCTGAAACACTTCAACTCAAATAATATAATATAAATATTGACAATACTATACTAATACGTCTAGAGTATCAAATTAGCCGTGCATAACACTTTTGAGTTTTTAAAAAAAAAAAGGAGATTTTTTAACATCATTTGTAAAAATAATTTCTAAGAAAGGCATACGGAGCTTACATTATATGTCTCGGGTTCCATACAACGGAGTAAGTATGGAAGTCCAAGGTGGGATCGAACCAGAGAAAGAACTGTTGCTCTCTATCACCCTTCCCTTGCCCGAACACATTCGTATGTACGGTATACGGTTGCCCGCTAACGTTACCAAGGAATTCGAAGTCGATCTCGTCATGATTCGGACCTTGAGATGAAAGCTGCAAAAATATAAACCAATGCCGTGAGAAAATCTAATTTATATGGTTGTTTTTTAGGGATAATTTCAACCCTATTGTGTATGTTTTGGATAATAAGATGAAACATTTCCGACTACATATATATATTACTGAATATCGATTTTAAGCAAGCTCTTCAATCTATATTGAACTTCAACCTGATCAAAAAATCAAATCCTAATATGATATTATTTTGTGTCGTTTAAAAGTAATTTGGGAGTAAATTTGGGATGCTCACGTAAAATGTGGTGACAGTGCCTGCAGAATTGCCCGGGACGAGCTTGATTTGCATGTCGAAGCGACCGTACAAGTACTGGTTCTTCGACTGGAATCCGGAGCCGGAGGCCTTGTCGAGGGAAAGAGTGAGCAGCTGGCCATTGTTGACGATCTTACCGCGGCCATTACCCCACGTAATGTCTACGTCTCGGTTGAAGTTACCGCCATTAACGACGCTTGAGAATACAGCTAAGCTCAAGAAGAAGTAGAAGAATGCCGTCGCCATTGCCGTGGAAGACGAGTAATGAGAAGAGCTAACAAAGCGATTTTTGGTGAAGATATGGATGATCTTCGATGGGTATTTATAGCTGTTTTTATTTTAATTTTTGAGTAAAACTTGTAGCTGTAGCTTTCGAGCTGTATATGCGCGTAGGAAAAAGAAAAGGAGGGTTGACCAACTCCACTTTTCTTTTCTTTTTCTTTTTTTTTTCTAATTAAAAAAAATTATGGAATACGTAAATCCTTAAATTGATAGCTCTAATCCTCAATTGGAGACGGCTTTAGAATCACTTCACTTACTACTAAGATTTTCAATATCGGATCTAGCATAATTTTTATAATTCAAATCTTACAGTGCTGAGAGTATCAATCATACGATGTATATTTATTTATATTTTAATTAAAAATAAAAATAACAATTGAGATTAGTGTAATAATTTGTAAAAATGCTTAGGATATTATGTATTTTGAAAATACACTCTTGACTCTCCTATGGAGATAATGTCTTAGATTTTGAAAATTTATATTTTTTAATTATTTTAATTTTAAATCAGAAAGCTGACATGAACGCGTGAGTGAGTGGAAGCTACGAAATTGGGCTCGATGACAGCTGGTCGGTTTAAAGAGGTTAGAAGCAGGGTGGGGGTTTCCTTCTTTTGCTTATCATACTTATTAGCTGGTGGTATTCAAAGGAGCCTGCTCCTGCCAGAACCT
Source organism: Xerophyta viscosa (assembly GCA_002076135.1). Classification (NCBI taxonomy): domain Eukaryota; kingdom Viridiplantae; phylum Streptophyta; class Magnoliopsida; order Pandanales; family Velloziaceae; genus Xerophyta; species Xerophyta viscosa. The sequence goes on from MJHO01000156.1 coordinate 132,973, forward strand.
TCTCTTCTCTTTCCAATGGACACAAGCACGGATTTGGAGGCACTGTTGCTGCATTTACAGTAAATTATAGGAAAATTTGCCTACAAATTAATCCGACCAAAGAAAAAGAGGAAAATATTTCAGATCAGCGAATGATCAAAAACTCATAAGTATGTTTTAAACGGCTAATATAGTATTGCCATAAGTATATTATAATGTTGATAGTCATAAGTATTTTATACGATTAATATAGTATTATCGATATTATATTATAGTATTACTAGTACTATATCGTATTTTATATGAGCTATTTTAATACTAAGTTAGGCTCCTCAATACTGATGTTACTTTACAAAAATATAAACTTTAAATTTACAATACTATTATAATTTATCATAACACTAATATAGCTCATAGTGTTGATTTGTGAGAAAAAGACCGGACCAACATTTGTTGTAGCACGCTGATCAAAGTGGAATTAATGTATTCAGCTATGCCTCTGCGTGTTGGAATTTTGCTTAATTGAGATTGGTGAGCATGTATTATTAAAAAATTTAAATGTGAATACAGTTCGAAAACAATGATAAAAAATATAACAATTAAAATTAATTCATATTAAATATATAAATATTTAATAATAACTTATATATATTTTAAATTTCAAGCGCAAAAAATTTAACTATATCAACACAAAAAAATAAATTAATATTTTAGTATATAATTATATTAGTTACTATTATGTATTTTTAGTATTATATAATACTTTATTTCTTTTTAAAAAAAATATAAATACGGACACATATTTCGGACAGTCATGTCTAGCGTGTCCAACATATGTGTCCGAATTTTTTTTTAAAATTTTTAGTTTTGAACATTTCTATGACATATCTAATATATGTATGCGGTATATTCGTATTAGACACTATACTAACATACATGAGACGAAATTTTAACATATCCGTATTTTCTGGCCAGCATAATTTGCAAGCTCTACTACCAGAAACTCTTAACTATTAATATTCAATTAGTAGATAAAAATCCGCACGGTCCATTCTAGCTCTACCAAAGCTATCATGTTATGAGCTTCAATCCTTTGACCCGATTCATGCACTCCGGCAGCGACGAGGCTACAAGATGTGAAACCGCAGTTTTGACTCCTTGTTTCCAGATTATTTTGTAAAAAAATATACCAAAAAAAAAAAAAAAAAAAAAAAACCAGAAAACCCGCATTTGCTCATTTTCAGAAACTATTATAATCTGGCGTATATTTTCCAATAATATTTATATGATGGTCGTATTACTAACTTATTTTTTGAAAATGTATGTATTTACGTGGAAGAAAAGCGTTAAATATATGCATTCTGTTGCATTCTTGCCAGTTTCCTCCTCTGAAGAGTTCATCTACGCATCGCCAGCCAAATGCTAGCTAAGCATTGTATTGTCCTTTACTTAGGAAAGACCTTACAATCGCCGGCGGATATTCCTCTAATAATATTAAAAGAAAAAAGCTAGGTTCTTTACTAAGCATGAAATTATAGATTATAAAAAAAATCAGATATTACATAAATTATGTATGTAAAAGACATACATTAGTTAAAATATATTTATTCTAAGATAAATAGTCAAAGAATATTAAAAAAAAAATATTAATACAAAAAAAAGAAAGACATATATTTATCTTTACCTTATCTACAATATTAGAAGAAAGCCATATAAGCCTTTGCTTTTAAAACAACTTTAGCCACTCATCTCAAGTTTTAACTACTATATATATATTTTTTTTAAATGAATAAAAAAACTGAAAATTGATGTGATCTATATTTTGTTATTCCAGTTTTTTTTCAAAAAATATTTGTAAGTTTGGTTCAAAATTTAACGCATTAGTAAAATCCATTAAAATTTTAAAACTCCAAAACATCTATTTGAAATATTTAAAAAAAAAATTGATTACGAAAGAAAAATTTTTTTTGAAAAAAGTGGCTTACAACTTTTGTAATTTAGAACGTAAAAAATAAATAGATTTAAAACAAGAAATATATTTGCAGCGTTGCAGGTACTGGCATACATGTCCCCCATATTATTATTACTATAGAGATGCTAATATGCCTCCAAAATTTCTCCAACAGATTGAGTTGTTAAAAATGCGCTACATTACTACATATAACAACAAAGTATTTTCCCACAAGATACAAACACCCAAATAGACCAAAAAGATCCATCCACTTTTAATTTTTTTTTTTTTTAAAATCCCCTCTTGGATTTTGCACTATTTAAAAATATGCTATGCAACGTTCAAAATTACCTTTGAAAGATTTTGGTAAAATCTTGCATCTCTGGCATTACCCATTATTTAGACACGGATGAGTCAAACCACCGGAGCGTTGAACCTGCAGAGAGTTCAGCCAGCAGATTCCAATATTCAACTCTTAAAAGATGAGCATTCAGATCAGCCTTGAATTGCGATTTGCAAGCAGACCTGATACGCGTGACATATCTGCAAAGAGTCAAAGGAGATTTTATTTTACAAGAGTTCAAAATCTGCAGCTGCAAAACCTTACAAGCTTTGCTGATCTGAACGAAAAAAGCGTTCTACGAGCATTTCCAGTAAAGGTTCATATTATACATCCACTTCGAAGATACATTGTAAAGATTCATATTATACATCCTCTTGGAGCATTCGTCCTTCTAAATTTCCAAGTTCAGCAAAATCAAAGATACATTGTAATAGATACAATGAGAAAAATCAAGGTATCGACATGTAACCAAAACTGATATAGACATGTTCTTCTAGCATTATTTCAATACAAACTATGAAAAGTTTTTACAAACAGTCAAATAACTGTAGATTTAAACGTTGAAAAAGTGGACGAAGGTAACAATTACTAAGAACCATAAAAAAAGAGAACTATGAAGCGATACAGTAATCACAGAAATGCTAAGCAGCATTCATCTCAACCTCAATATAAGTTACTTAAATAACACATGTATACATCTATAAATGCATTTAATTTATACATGGCTTGTGGTTAAACAGAAACTCAAAACGTGCTGCCTCCAAGCATTTTTGCCCGACATCATTCGTCAAATGCTATCGTCATCACCAAATTTTTTGTATATTCAGAATCCATCGTTGCGACCATCAGGATCCTCACACGTTCCACCTGTTCGATTGTCACTATTAACCTCACCATATTGAAAGCAGATTCATATCTCTTTTTCTGTATACATTTATGTAAACATGCGATATGCCCTATCTAACTATTTTTTTTCCTTCTATTAACATATCGTTCCTTTCACTGAGCACGTTGCAAGTAGGGTGAAAACGAGTCGAGCTGCTTACAAGAGCTCGGACTCAAACTCGTTTAAGCTTCGCTCGAGATCGAGTCTTGTCGAATTTGAGCACTGATTCATGCTCGAGTGATTAAACGAGCAGCGCTCGAGAATCATGTTCTAGGCGCGTTACGCTTGAGAATCGTGTTACTCGACTCGTTATGCTCGCGAACCTAAACGAGCTTTCCTATTCTATTCAATTTTTTTCTATTTACAGCAAGATTACTCATATGGTTCGAGCTCAGCCTAATTGATGCAATCGGTTCGCGCTCAAGTCAAGCTCGGCTCGATTTAACTCAAGCTCGGCTCAGTTGATACAATCGAGCCGAGCTCGAAATTTTTCAAGCTGAACCGAGTTTAAGTTCAGCCTCTGAAGCTCGTAGAACTCGGGCTAAATCAATGCCGAGGTTGAGCTTAGTGATGATTGGCTCGAACTCGGCATGTTTTCACCCCTAGTTACAAGTGCTTGTCGATGGTATACTAGTACCGATACATTAAAGGGAAACCTGTATTGGTTGAGAGCCCCATTAGAGAACCATTATCATCATGCGTCATCGTCATAGCAGCTATCGTCATCGCTATATCGTTCGTATATTCGAAACTCATCATCACAACCATCAGGATCCTCAAACAGTCCGCCTAATTGGTTGTCATTGTCATCCTCGCCATATTGAAAGCCACTTAAGAGATCCTGTAGAAAACCTTCAGTAATATCGGCTCCTGGTTGATCTGTAAGGAAATTATCGTTTCATACTACAACAAAGTTGGACAACAACAGTATGACAACCGATTATATGAATAAATAAATGGGCAAAAAATCTACGAAGTCACATTTCGCATTAGATATTATTATATTAATGACCATATATAATACATCATTAACATTTCCAATACATGCAACATATCCATTCCGACAGGAAAAGCATAAATATAGAACTTGGCCAACAAAATTGAGCATTTGGAATTTTTTAAGACATGAAGGGCAACAACAAAATTATTTGCCAGAAAAAATATTAAAAAAAAATAAAAATAGATTGCACATATGGAACAAAATGGAAGAAGCACAAGTATATAGTTCAGCCAGTTTTTTCTTTTTTTAAAACAAATTAAAAAGCATGCAAAGGTGAAAATATTCCACTTCTTTGCCATCCCTGTTGTGTTGCAATTCCTGAACATAAAATGGATGCATGGTTCCTGTATCCATCCAGTCCCCTAGATTCTCCCTTTCACTGTTTTATTTTACCTCGTGCAAACTTGAACGTAGTTACACGATGCCATATTGCACTCGCCATATATACTAAATATGATATTAGATCCTACCTTAGCAGTCTAATTCCACAGGTAGCTGTAAATAGTTTCTCTTTTGTTTGAGAAGCACTTAACAATGTGGCTCCTTAGGGTGCCTAAGACGAATGGTTGGGACTTCCACTTCATGAAGTGGAGATCTCAAGTTCGAATCCCGCAAGCGCCGCCCGCAAGGGTGTGCGAAATTTATCTCCTCTGTATACTATAAGGGTAGCACGAACCTTTGGATATGTCCAGACCGAAAGTTTGGGACTCCTTTCGGTGGAACATGGGTAGATGCCATCCGTAAATTTATCTATTACGTTGGTCGCACTAAAATAGACCAGTTACGGACAGAGCTTCCCATAATAATCCCCCAAAAAACAAAAAACCAAAAAAACCACAATGTGGCTACTCCGAAGCAGATACTTATGTTTCTTTTCCAGGAAATCTAATGAGTAATGATAAACAGGGGCCCACAACTGCAGTTTAACAAGACTGAAAATTTTGATTATTAGGTTAATGGATATTCTAAAATTTAATGTCTAATTGTAATAAATTAATGTGTAACCAATTCGTTATGCCATTTTTAGAATAAGCTATAAATACATAATGGATGGAAGCTTCTCTACCTGAAGATACCCTATACATTCTTGAAAAGACCACTCACACACACACACTTTCAATTACCAATTTTATAGGGCACAAAATCCTTCTTAGGCTTCGCAATATGACTACAGGAGAAACTAAAATGAGACAAGAACTTAATGTCTTCTTTATCTAATCATTGCCATAAGAAGTGCATACATGTAACTGCTGAAATGAGAAAACTATAAATTATGCTCATATCAGTGAACTTAAAAAGGATACCAGAACCTGCATTAGGAGATGCAACATCTTCTTCTCTGGCCTATGACATGAATAACAGCAGAGTGAGTTTCTACTCGTACATAGTAACATATATGAAAACCAATTATACGATTAATATTGAAACATACCATAAGTGGTGATTCACATTGACCGTCCTTTTCCTCATCTCTTTCATTGATATCAGAGGCATCATCATCCCCAGACTCCTGATTACTAGGCTCACTCTCATACTCATTCCCATGGTCCACATTTAAGTCATCGCGTGGAAGTTCACTAGAATTATTAGTACCTAAATAAGATAGTTGCATTATAATTATTGACAAGTAACACAAGGTTTAGCATAAAAGAAACAAATAGAAAATAGAGCATTGCAAGTGACCATAAAGACTACCAATGAAGGACTCAACCTTTCTCCTTTTCAGTTATTTGGTATCTTCTCAAGGATTCCCTCGTTTGAGCCTTCTCAAAGCTCGACTTAGTAGCCTTTAATAAAGCATCGACACCACCACTGGGGTAGATGGATAGAAATCTTATTTTAACACGCAGCAGCAAAGCGGTTAACATATCAGCAGAAAACCATCCTGTCGAATGCTGCAGGTTTATCAGACAGATATATTAAACAATCCAAATTAAACATTATTGATTAAGACAAATATATAACAAAAAGAAAAAACCATGTCCTCCATAATGATAGGGTTAATAGACTAGAGCTGCTATACCATCTTCTGATACATATACTAGCTAGATGATCATGTACAAAAGACAAATTATCTGATACAACCACCGGCAAAATAACTCACAGTGCACTTATCGTTCAATGTAGGTTTCCTTATTTCTTGTTGGATGTAATCATCTTCAAGTTCATAAAGTTGCAAGAAGACTGATCTTTTAGACGGAAATACTTGGAACCGGCATATATCCTTCCATTTATGCTCATATCTATAGGAGAAAAAACAAAAAGAGAAGCCAGCTTTTAAGTAAAGGTGCAGAATATTCAAATGAATTAAAAGTAAATAGAAGATGATGCAATAAAATGCAACGACAGAAACACACCTCTCAGACAATTTAGTCACTAACTAAATGAAGATGAATAACTGAGTGGACGCCATACTATACTGGCAAAGAACCCAGAGTATATGCAGTGGAAGTGCGTTAAAGAACTGCAATAATTTCGTAATCAATAACAGATTTGCTGTAAACTAAGCAACGTATGACAAAGTAAATGCTTATATTTTCAATAATCACCTTAATGAAAAAAGTAAATGTTTACATTCATATATCTTCTTAGCTGATAATTACCCCAGCAACCCTTAACCGAGCCAGATTTATGACTTATGAGAACTATGTTGAGGTCGTATCCACGTGCTACTCTATCTAGCGTTCATTCCAGGAATTCAGGTTCACTAATATTTGGCTTTGTGCATATATCTAACCTTATTCCATCTATATTCACCACAAGGGAGTATTATTCTTCGTCTATCTTATCTTATATCTACAAAAGAAGCTTAGGCTAGAATCATAGAAGTCATCATGAAACTCATGATACACAGTCTGGTAACATCCTCAAATTTCCAATAACAGCAGTATCTAAATAAAACTCACCATCTTAACTCTTAGCTCTGATGCATGTGGTACAACTCAATCTATCAGCTTAGCGTTAATGCATGTAATACAAGTTAGTTCTTAAGACAGCTCCATGTCGGTTTATAAGTTCCTAATATGAAAAGTACCATACTTTCTTAAAGACAGCTCACCATATGTATCGTTACTAACATTGTATAATCCATAAAAAAAAGCATGGTCTTCTACATTCTTATTTATTGGAAATCCCAATAGACCAAAATTTCGTCGCATATCGCATGTAAAAGTGTAGTAGTCAAATAAGAGTTGTCTAAAACACTGACATAATGAAAACATCACGAAAGGTAAAACTTTCAATCAATTAGACCGAGTATTTCATATACGTCTTCAAACCTGATGAACTACGGAATATTCCAAAATGATGCCCATGTAAATGAAAACAATGCATGCACTTACAAGCGAAAAATGTAACTGTATACATGCACTATTGATCTTGTTTGCAATAGTATTGAAATAAAAAAGCAACCAAACTGTTGAAAGTTAGATTAAGTATGGCCCACAGAAGTACAGAACCGTAGAGGAGAAAAGCAACATATAAAAAAAGTAGTGGTATGAGCATAAAGAAAATGCGAATTTGAGAGTGGGGAAAACTTACTCTTCAACTTTGTCAGCAGTAGCAACATATTTTAGTGAAGGTGGCATCCGGAAATTAACTATTTGAAATCTAGCCACAGCCCAGGATTTCAATATTAAAAACCAAAACAAAATGATAGGCATCTATTGCAATTTACACTTATACACTTACATTCGTGACTCGGGATCTTTTCGTGGATCATATCCCTTTCTTATCCAGAATTTACCAAATGGCCCACTAGAAAAGTAATACCCAATTCTAAGAAAAAGCCTGGTAGAATCACAAAATTCATGCTCAGAAAATCAAGTAACTTTGTAACAAATCATGGTAATTTAAAAAGAAAAGAAGACTACAAAAAATGGTTAGAAATAGCACCTTTTGAACAGTTCTCGATTGACCTCTACACCATTTTTATGCAAACATTCTTCAAGGGACCACCTGGGCCATATAGGTCTTTCATCAAATAGATCAGACATAGCCATCTGCCACTTCCACTCGTCTGTTCCTTTAGGAATATGAGCTTTCCAATCTATTTTACCAGGAATCTTTATGGATTGTTAAGCCAAACAAAAGACCACAAAGTGAATCTGTATTAAGATCCTACATAATGGATTAAGTTGTTCCTTATGGTTCCACTAGGTAAGAGTAAGCTATAATGTTGCCAATTTTGATGATTGAGCAAAATACTTTTATGTTATACCTATTGTTCTGAAAGATATTTTATAACTATTAGAGAACAAATGAATATTAGTGTATAAAGAAAAGACACATATACAGCTTAAATAACCACTGTTTATAAGGTGCCATGGTCTATGACTTTCTCACACAACTGTTGAGAAGCATCAGTCATCAAGGCATGAGCTTGAAGAAGACCTTGTGCCCTAGCATTCTGATATATACTGGTGGTGACCGAATAAGGTGCGACAGATCGAGCGTCGGTGGCCGAAGCCTTATTTTACAAAATTAGAAAATGAATAATTAGTTGAGAGATTTTTTTTTAGAATATTTAGTAGGAAATATGTTGACATATTTTAGTAGAAAGTTTGCTTAAAAGATTTTAGTAGAATATTTTTTTTATTTTGTAATATTTAGTTTAAGAAAGTTCATTAGTATTTATAGAAGTGACTGTAGTAGGATTTGATATCATTCTCTTCCTCTCAATCTCCTCCAAACCCTAATTCTCTTCTCTGCCTCCATTTACCTCTACCCCAACCTCTTCTATCTCCTTTATCTACGTCTATCTACCCACTTTCCCTATCAATTGCTATCAACAATCACGATCCATGGCACCGCCTATAACACCTAACCAATCGGCTTCTGGCATAAAATTCATGCTCAAATCACTATTGTTCGAGCAAACAAAGGCAGCCCTGTTGCAGTAACTTTTACAATTTCATACTGGAGTTTTTCAGCATTAGGACGTCTCAGAAAATTCATACAGATGCCCAAGATATGTAATCAATCCAGCAATGCTTTTGCTACGCTTATTACCCCACAACCAACATCCCCAGCCGCACCACCCGTTGCTATAACACCACTAATCGCTCGAGCACCTCATCACTTCAAACTCGATGCACGTCAAACATCGGTTATCTTGAAAAACATCACATGAGAGAAGCTAGCCATTGCGCCGCCGGCCTTTACGCGAGCCTCCAAAAAGGAAAAAGTTTCTCAAGAGACAAGAATTGTAGCAGCTTGGAATGAAAAACATATTCGGTCTATCTTCACTGGTGGATTGGCATTACGCTATTTTCAAAATTATCTTATGTCATAACATTGAGGGCAAGGCTCTTCTGGGGATGGAATGATTGTATCGGTGGTGACCGAATAGGACGCGAGGGATCTAAGTGATGGTGACCAAACCCTTATGCTACAAAGTAGGAAACGAATAATTAGTTGAGAGATTGTTTAGAATATTTAATATGAAATATGTTGAGAGATGTTACTAACGATAACTAGTAGAAAACATGCTTAAAACATTTAGTAGAATATTTCCTTATTTTGTAATATTTAATTTAGAAATTCATTAGTAATTATCCACCTCCGCTCATAGCAATGTTGCGCCGAGACCACACAGCTCACCTCCACTACGCCAACATCGTCAAGATCCGTTGTGCGTCCCCGGCCACGAGACTCCTATGAGTTCTATCCACCAGAGCTGGTCCTTGCATCCTAATCCGGGTACCGGCGTACCCATCTGCTAAACCAACGGGCGGGTACGGATACTAAAATCCTAACCCGTTTATAGGCATTCCCGTTGACTGCCCTTTTGCCAAGTATGGGTATATGGGTGATTCGTGCCTAATTTCATGCACCAGATCATGAAACTTGGAGAGAAATCCGACTAAATTCTTATCTCCATTCTAATATCAGCACTATCCGCATCATATATATGATGTTTATGGACTCAACATAATTTGATATATATGGTATTTGTCATGTCTTTATTAATTAGATATAAAAATTAGAGATACGAATTAGAGTTGCATAACATTTCTCAATTTGGTAATGAAAAATCCCATGCAACTAAATAGAACCCCTATGTATCTCAAATGAAAAATGCAGTGTGGTACCATATTAGTTTACCGTTGAACGTTATACAGAAATTAGTACAGTAACTCAATTTTAACAATTTTTATTATTTACTATTACACATGTTTACTATGTGTATTATGTACTATTGTTGATATTTATTATTAAACATTTTAAATAGATATTGACTAATAGAAGTTGAAAGATAAATTTTAGTAACATGGTATTTTAATGACCATTTAATTATGAGTTAGATATATTACTTTCTATGTCTAATGAATGCTATTGGATATGAAAAGATGCATCCTACAACTGCACCTTAAGAGTGCAATGAATAGCAGGATTTACTACATAAATTTGGATGCAGTGGATCTAAACTCGATTTAAACAATATCTTTGGAACTAAAATCTCCCAAAAATCCTTCAACCGCCTTTCCAAAACCCTCTAGATGGCCAGAGAAGAAGAACCCACCTACCAACCTTCTCCTTGTGTGCTCACCGGCAGCGCTGTCTCCGATGAGGTTCCGGCTACCGAGGCATTCGCCATCCACTACCCTGGCTTCCATCTTCTACTTCCTGCGCCATCCAAACCCTTGGTGGCATTGATTCATTTGATTGAATCTCCCAAGTAACTCTCAATTCCTCAAATTGTTTGTTTCTAGAAACTTCTAGAAGATTCACTTTACAATGCTATTACAGGTCCGCACTAATGCCGATGCGAGGCTCCGGCTCAGATTCCTCCCTGAAGATACCTACTCTCACCTTGCCTTCAGCGATCATCGAATCTCCAACAGTCTACTCCTAAAGCTCACTAAGTTGCGCCACACTAATCCCGATACGATGACTAATCCAGCAAATTTATACATATCAGCGGCATCAAGCAGCATGACATTGACATTAACATCACCACTACAGGCAAACTAAAAAAGACGTAGAAGGAAAACAATAAGTTGATTAAGTGACAAATATTATGTCAACTGGAAATGCAATTTTGCTCTGCATTTAATGCACTAGAATGCTTCCCGCAAGATGCTAAGTGACAAAAATTAATCATTTCAAAGAAATAATCACCATTTTAATAATATGATGGCCATGATCCAATAATATGAAATACATCCAGAAACATGTTATTGAGCCACATAACAATGCCTACTACTTCCCGAAAATCAGCAAGACCATTATACGTTTGCATGTTAATATACAGTCAAGTATTTAAGTGAGTATTGTTTCCAGTTAATATACAGACTAATCCCATATTTAAATCTCCTTCAAAGTTCAAAGAAAGAAAAATTAAAAGGATATTTTCAATGTTAAAATCAATCGCCATGCACGTCTCTATCTGCATCTGTAGACGAACTACAATGAGTTTACTTAGTCAAAAATCATAATTAATAACACCAAATCCATTAAGAAATCAGTTGAAACATCAACAAAAAAGAAACAATCATATCAATCGCAACAAGGAAAACCTTAGGTCCTTACTGTGCTATGTACTCCATCATGAAAAGAAAAACCACCATATTCACAATTCATCAGCTCAAGAGAACTTACACAAGCAATAGATGAGAAAAAGTTTCTAAATAAATGCAACAAAAGCCCTCCCTCATAAAACTAGAAGTAATACCATCAATTTTATGATTTCGCTTGCCAACTTAGCTCGACATATAAGATATCCTGACTTTTAAATCTTGCATCCTGATTGGTGTTGTACCAATCAGTGAAGATGTACTCCTGATTTATGTTACTGCCACCTCAAGTTTCAGAAAACATAAATGCAAAAGAACCAGAAGTAGAGAAAGTGACTACTCAATCAAGAACCAAATGTTGTATGATTTTGTGCATAATGATATAAACATAGCAAGATGACAACTTCTCAACAAGGTTAAAACAATTCCATTACCTCCCAAGATTGCTGAACAACACTTATTTGCATATTTCTCGAAAACAAATTGGCTGGAGGTTTCAACCTAAGAACAATCAGTAAAAAGAAAAGGTAAATATTTGAAACAAATAAAAATAATGAACACAGCTCCAGATTGAAACGATAACTTTTGATAGGGAGCATCATAAGAAGCAAGACTTGAGCAAACATTGACAATCTTACGCTACTCTCTGTGGAATGTCCTTGAGTGAGAAGAGTTGAGGCACCAGCATCATAATTTCTCCTTCATCTGAACCCAAAAGACCTTTCTTCTCTATATGCATAAATAAATACTCAACTAAGCAACTTAATAGCCAGAAAATGATTCCAAAAAAAAGCCAAAGGCATATTAACAGTGATCGTACTTGTATTGCATTGACTGAGACCTACTTCACATTTCCTCTTTCTACTACCAGATTCAACCGCAGCATGCACTGGAACAACATACTGGTAATCGACCATACCTATCAATAACATAATCAGAGATGCATGTAAACTATGAATTATCCTATCCAATTATGTGATGTCCTTTAGCCCCAATAACTTAAAAGGCAGTACGAGGAAATGTTCATAACTTTAGAGGGCCACAGCTACGAGTGATATGTGGTTACTAGATGGCGCCTCTCTTTGTTAAAACAATAATATCACATCATCGAGACAAATATTACCAACCATTGACATGTGGTTTTGGGAAGTCGCATCTCTTGGTTATGTCAAATTACTAGGAAAACAAATTGTATAACCTTCGAATTGGTAACTGGAGACAACGCGGGCAACAATCTCTGCCCGGAGCTCCTCGGGATCGGTGCGGCGCGACTTAGTGAGCTTTAGGAGTAGACTGTTGGAGATTCGATGATCGCCGAAGGCAGGGTGAGAGTAGGGATCTTCAGGGCGGAATCTGAGCCGGAGCCTCGCATTGGCATTAGCGCGGACCTGTAATAGCGATGTAAAGTGAATCTTCTAGAAGTTTCTAGAAACAAACAATTTGAGGAATTGAGACTTACTTCGGAGATTCGATCAATGCCACCAAGGGTTTGGATGGCGCGGGAAGTAGAAGATGGATAGCCAGGGTAGTGGATGGCGAATGCCTCAGTAGCCGGAACCTCACCGGAGACAGCACCGCCAGTGATCACACAAGGAGAAGGTTGGCAGGTGGGTTCTTCTTCTCTGGCCATCTGGAGGGTTTTGGGAAGGCGGTTAAAGGATTTTTGGGAGATTTTAGTTTCAAAGGTATTGTTTAAATCGAGCTCAGATCCACTACGTCCAAATTTATGCAGTAAATCCTGCTATTCATTGCACTCTTACGGTGCAGTTGTAGGATGCATCTTTTCATATCAATAACATTCATTAGCAACAGGAAGTAATTTATCTAACTTATAATTAAATGGTCATTAAAAATACCATGTTACTAAAATTTATCTTTCAACTTCTACTAGTCAATATCTATTTAAAATGTTTAATAATAAATCTCAACTAATAGTACATAATGCACATAGTAAACATGTGTAATAACAAATAATAAAAATAATTAAAATTGAGTTATTGTACTAATTTATGTATAACGTTCAACGGCAAACTAATATGGTACCACACCTACGCATTTTTCATTTGAGATACATAGGGGTTCTATTTAGTTGCATGGGATTTTTCATTACCAAATTGAGAAATGTTATGCAACTCTAATTCGTATCTCTAATTTTTATATCTAATTATAAAGACATAACAAATATCATATATCTCAAATTATGTTGAGTCCATAAACATCAATATATGATGCGGATAGTGCTGATATTAGATTGGAGATAAGAATTTAGTCGGATTTCTCTCCAAGTTTCATGATCTGGTGCATGAAATTAGGCACGAATCACCCATATACCCATACCTGGCAAAAGGGCAGTCAGCGGGTAAATGCCTATAAACGGGTTTGGATTTTAGTATCCATACTCGCCCGTCAATGGCGGATCCTGAAATTATGAACAGTGGGTCAAAAAACATTACGACACACACACACACACATATATATACACACTACAATAAGATCAGCGATAAAAACAACAACTAGAAGAGATACTTAATGGCTAAAAAAAAAAGAACAGAACAATTTTATAATTGGAAAACATAATAGACTTAATACAACTATTACAATAAGGTCCTTAAAAACTAAACAGGAGACCAGAATAAGCATATAAAAAAAAGTTAAAAACCATAAATGTCCATCTCCAATACAAAAATAGAGTCAATAACATCAAAGTTGCACTCTCTCTTTGATAATATTTCAACATCCTAACACAATAATTGTAAAAAGTACATATAAATCAATATAAAATAAAAAATCAAGCCACATGTTACACAAATCCGATCAAAATAAAGAAAATAATTGAATAATCAAGAATCGGATGAGATAAACAAAGGATGGATGATTGTGTTACCTCTTTGGAGTGGTGGAGACAATGAGAGACGGAGAGAGGAGCGGCGGCGGGGGGGAGAAGCACGCCGGTTGCGAGTCGAGTCGTCGGCGGCGACCGGGGCTGGCGGCGGACGGTGGATGACCGGCGGGTGGGGTGGATTAGGGGCGTTAGGGGCTCGGAGACGGGTGCGGCCGCGGGGGGTGGGATTAGGTTTAGGGCAAAAAAAAAGAAGAAAAGAAAAGAGAACGGTCGGATATCGAACCCGCGCCGCTCGGGCGAAAAAAATGCGCCCGTTGGTTTAGCGGACGGGTACGCCGGTACCCGGATTAGGATGCAAGGACCAGCCCTGGTGGATAGAACTCATAGGAGTCTCGTGGCCGGGGACGCACAGCGGATCTCGACGATGTTGGCGTAGCGGAGGTGAGCGGTGTGGTCTCGCCGCAACACTGCTCTCAGATTGTCGCAGAGAGAGAGAGAGAGAGAGAGAGAGAGAGAGAGAGAGAGAGAGCAATCGGCAAAGGAGAGCGATCGGTGGAAGAGGGGAGTGACCGGAGGAGAAGATGGGGGTGGATGTGTCACAACGGCGGCTGGAATTTTAAAGAGAGAGAGAGAGTGTGTATGGGCGTGTATGTGTGTGAATTTGGGGTTCTTGCAGAACAGCCCCCCGTTTCTCTTTTTAGGGCAAATCAGCCCCCGGAAACGTGTTTTCGGGGGCTGATTTGCTTTTTTTTTTTGCAGATCAGCCCCCCGGAAACGCGTTTCGGGGGGCTGATCTGCGCACCCCCGAAATAGGGGGGGCTGTTCTGCAATTATAGGGCGCACCACGCAGCGTGACCCAGATAATGGACACGTGTCTAAGTCTCTACGCTTATAACTTGCGCACGGCGACGGCCATCAAAAACTCATCCAATGGCGTCTGGGCAGGGCGACGGTCCCGTGAAGTTCGCTGATCGTCCAAACTATTTGTAGACATCGTACAGAGCTCATCCGAAAACATTCACTGTAAAATCAAGGATAAATAGTATATCAAACTACTATGTAAATTAATTTCTGAGAATAAAAATTGCGTTGATGGAGCAGTACGTGTTGTCGTATCAGTATATTTTTTATTTCTATAAGCTGATTTATACAGTCTAAAATAAAAAAATTGATATACAACTATCTCTAAAATCAATGATCGAACTTCACATTGTTTGCATATACAATGAAAAAGATATTTCTTATGCAAAATTATAAATAGTTTCTAAATTACATGCGAGATTAGAAGAGATTGAGAAGGAATTAGGAAGATGCTGATGAGCTAACTCCTACGCAAGAAAAAAGAAAGAATGCTTCCTAAGGTTCTTCTGTACTTTCAAAGCAAGATGCAAAGAAATAACTTGTCTTTGAGAGGTGTTTAGCCAATATTTCTTTCCAGCTTAAACCCAAGAGAAATATATGCCAATTACAGCAACGTCAATATTCCATTTCTCATGACAAATTTTGTTCTTAAATAATGGTTGATCGGACTTATAGGACCAAATACTATCAATGAAGTAAGGTAATTGCAGAAAGTCCAAAACTTCCAGGATGGTGGGGTTTTCCTTTAACATATCTGGGTGAGGGTTTCTCATAGATAACTGGAATGGTGGTGTTTGGATTAAAGGCCAAGTTCATAATAACAACTATAACTAGTGATGCAGTCAACTCTAAACTACTATATATATATATATATAGTATAGTATAAAACTCGTAACCTAACCGTATTTTTGTAGATCTCCAAGAAAGTAGCTAGATACGATAAATACTAGCTTAGATTTTGTGATCTTAATCAACTATTTCTAATTTGGGCGGAGAAAGTGGAAGAAATTTGTGAGGGCAAGAGAGAGGCGAAGATGGAGAGAATGAGCTGAGAGGAAATAAAGGGAGAGGAGGACTTGCATACTGGTTAAACCACACGCGATCTCACCAATTAGAAATGAGAAGAATAGCACTATCTATTCTCACCTTTCTAATCGGCAAAGATGCCAACGTGACTTTTTATAGATTGTTTTTGTCACGAAAACACCAATTCGCTATTCTAAATGGTGAGCAAATTTTAGTTTAAATATTATTTTGAAATGATTTTAAATGTATAATAATTATTTAAAATAATATCAAATAAAAAATTAGATTTTGTTGGGCCGTCAGCACGTGGAAGAACCCAAGCCTACATGTGAAGATTATTTCCTTCATAAAGCACGTGTCATTAATTAAAAGAATATTTGCAGGTAATATCCCACCTAAGACTGGTATATGCGATGCTGGGCGATTACTTTCCATTAGGCCTCCATTAAAGCTCCGATGGATGACTTTTTTTTTTTTTTTTTATGGCCTCTATGACGCAGGTACTTACGGATACCCATAAAAATAAAACCGTGGATGCCGTCCATTTTGCGAATCAGCTTTTCTATATAAATATTCCTTATTAATCAATCCCTCTTAAAAGATTCTTATAATGAAACCTTTCGATACTATTTTAGATTTTTACGAACGAAAATGCTCATAGAATGTTTCTATGTAACACTAAAACGTTATTGTTAGACGCTATTTTCAATACCCAAATATAAATATTTAAAAATATTTTTTTAAAAAAAATTTAATATTAAAGTTGTAGATCTTATTAAAATATTTGTACAATTTTTTTTGTTAAAAATTTTTTTAAAAAAAATTCTAAATAATTATTTTGGTTGTTAAAAATAGCGCTTAAAATTGATTTTTAAGCGATGTTTTCAACATCCCAAAATAAATATTTAAAAGTATTTTTTTTAAAAACTTTCAATATAAAAATTATACTGAAAATTGAATTAAAATCAACATCATATAAAGCATGAAGGTACTTTTTGTGCACTGATGTTTGGAGAACTTTTGCGAGCTCTAGCATTACTTTAGGTAAGCACAGATGGATTCAATGAGCACCAAAAAACATCGAGGACAAATATGAACTTAAATTCCCAGAAAATGTTTCTACAATTTGTTCTTTTTCTACACACTGTACATCTTTTGAAGAGGCAAAACCTTCCAAAAGCCTGTCTTGAAGCAGTTGTAAAAGGTTTAGAACACTCTTCAATCCAATCTGTGATTTCATTTGCTTATTATGGAAGGTGTTACGAAGAACAGGCTGATGCTTTGCAGATGGGGCACCAATTCTTCAGCCGTAGCCAATGGTGGATACATGTGACATGGAACAGATGATCGCACGCCATTTTCCCCACCTCATCTCCGGAAGAATATTCCTCCTGCAATTCAAGAGACCAGCAATATAATTCAAAGAACGATGCCTGTGTGCGGTGGGGGATAAAGGCGACTCATGTTCTCGGGACTGGTGTTGGGGGGATGGATGGGTGAGATTTAATGTGACAAAGAGCAAGATTTCGAAGGAGTAAAAAGCTTTTCATTCTTATTCTTACTGGAGATCAAAATCCTTGAAAAGAGCATTAGAGGATTACTTGAAAATTCTGGGTATTGCATAGAACAATATAGTTATGAACATGATTTTTGGTGCCGATCGGTACAGCCCGTGTCTGTTCCGGCAGTTGTTGGCAATGGCACGAACCGGCACGGCACATGTCAAAAAATATTATATTTAAAATTTTAAATTATTTTTTATTTTTATTTTTTTTTTTAAAAATAACAAATAAATATATATATCGGCAGTCAGCGCGGCACCATCAGCCGGTCGGCACGTGCCGGGATCTGAATTTACCGAAACTCGGCTCGGGACAGGAAACCTTGGTTATGAACATGCCATTGAATTTTACCTGACATATGCTGCACTTTGTATCGTCATTTTCCCTAGAATGGGCTGAGACCAGGGAGGCAGACATGTAAATACTTCTTCTTATGCATTTTTCGAACGCCTCTTCTGACAGGGCTGTGCTAACAGAACCAATCTTCTCCTCTAGAGCTAATAATTCCTGTAAAACATCGGGAAAAGGATTATCACTGAGCAAATAATAAAATTTTACATAGGGAAAAGCTGGTGGTCATCCGCAAAATTTCATTAATTTAAATTTCAACAAGCAGAGATAATAAAACCTCGTATGTCATGTTGTCGATGTCCATTCTCATATCACGGTGCTGATCGTAGAAGCTAAGCCCACCGAATATCAGATTTGTCTCCAAGACCAACAGTTGCTGCAAAAAAAAGAACCACTGGTTTAATTGGGATACATCATTTAAAGAGCATCAAAAGAAATAAGTAATAACAACCTCATATGATAACTCTTCATTCTGTCCAATTCTTTCGAGTGCCAATAGTACCTGCAAGAAGAGAAGCTAGGATTATCAGGTCTATATGATTTATGAAATGTTATCAATCCTAATCATAATATCAAATCTTATTATTATAAGATCCATTCCTTTCTTCTTCTTTTTTCCTTTTTTTTTTTGTAAATAGTAGTTTGAGTAAGACCTCTGCAATGCCTTCTACGTTAACACGTCGATAACCATCTCTGTCGCCCATGGGCCCACGTAACATGTGGGACCTATCATCCTCAGCCCTAGAAATGAACTGGTTTGTATGCATCCTACTGCTAGAGGTGGGCCACCCACGAGACTCATTGAACGCTGGTGGAAGTTCGATGGACACGGATCTCGATGAACTCTCAAAAACAGCTTCGGAAATAGAAGATCCACTTTGCAGAAATTCAGCTAGAGAAAGGGTGCTGTCATCACTTTGTTCGCGTAATCGCATTCCATTATCTCCCACGTTGGACCTCCGAGTTCTTACAGAGACAGCTCCGTCACTTCTACCTGGTTGATTTCTTCCCCTTCTAGAAATTTGGGAGGGCACTGAGCCCTCTGAACGACAAAGGTTTAAATTGGCAGTCCTGCTAGGACGAGAAGAAGAGGAAATTACAATCTTAGCCCTTGAAGAAGAAGTTTCACCCTCGTAAAGCTTCTTTCTAGAAGAATCAACTGTCCTACTTCTACTTCCACCTTCCGGAAGAACATCTGATATAGAAGTGCATCCAAGATTTCTTAGACTATGTGAGATGGATTTCGAAGCCCGACTTGAGCTGCTTCTAGAAGTCACAGGACGCTTTAGAGAAGAGCTTAAAGAAATTTCTCGAGTACGATATATGCTCTGGTTACGTGATGCGGAACTTGTTGCCGTGTTCAAGCCTGAATCACTCTCTCCACTAGACTGTATACTTATGCTTTCATCCCCATTATTACTGCTCTCTCCACTTGATAATTCATCGAAGGAGTTTCTTTCACTTTGTTCATCTATTTCCCGCTTACCGGCGCTCGAAGAAGGAAGTGATATTGAAGAACTTCCAACTGCTAAGGCCCTGGTGCAGGTTGAACGGAATGATCTAGCAGAGTATTTTGGTCTCTCATTTAGGCCTATTTGGGGGGCCTTCGTGGAATTCAACCTGGTCGCACAACCTGACCTGGTGCAATACTTCCCGCCTTCCGGGTTTGAATCTCTAAAAGCAAGATTTCCTCCCCTCACTGAAAACCCAGGGACACCTATAGCTTTCTTACGTATATAGGGATCCATCTGCACAACAAGGCGGAAGAATATATTATCAACAAATATTATCGACGCTTTTACTTCAGCAGATCACAATTCCATTAGAACCAAAAGCTAATGGAAAGATGTAGCTGTATACAAAGACAACGTTTTTCTGCGGTTATATATACATATATCGAGAGCAACAAGAATATTAAACCAAATTGCTCTCCTTGTGCATAACAATATAAAAACAAATAAGCAATATAAAAGAAAAATAATTACTATGAACAGCAAAGCCCGTAAAAACATTAAATGGCACGAAAATAGTGTGAAACAACATCAACCACTCAAATATTTGTAAATCAAAGATTAAATTCTATCATAGGATGAAGGAGTCAAAAATCTCTTCGACTTTAACCACATTTTTCTCTTCCCTCCAGTTTCAAATTAAAATATCCAAGAAAGAAAGTTAACTATCACTTCTCAAAAAACAAAAAATAAATTAAATAAAACAAATAAATAGATAATTCAACACCAGAAATTTAGAAATACCCACAACTCCTGAGAATGGCTAGCAGCATGAGTATTCATTTTATCCATACAGTTGCAGTAAAAATACTAACTTTGTTGCAGTAAGCACGAGAAACCAAAAGCACAATGATAACTTCAGATGCGACTAAAACATATTACTTACAAGTAGAATTTGGGTTGAGGCTGCTTTAAATAAACTAACGATTTCAGGAAACTCCAATATAGCAATATAAGATTAGCTCATCTCACGATCTTTCCAATTTTGGTCCATTATATTCACCGGAATGATGAGATTTAATAGGCTTCTTCGGAGGAGTCTCATTGTTGAACAAGATTTTCCTTGATAAAGTATATTTTTAAAAATCTTGGTCTTCAAATATATCAACAGATTGTCACAGAATGCCACTAGATGTTGGTTAAACTACATACCAATTATATCTCGAGTTTCAACCTAGTTAGCCAAATTTGCAATAGAAACTAAAAACCATTCGTCATGAGTCATCTAAATTTGAATGAACTTTGTCACTGCAATGCACAATCATTCGGGAGAAAAACTTGCACTCTCTTTAATCAATGATACTCGTTCTTATGATCCTCCTTCAAAAACCTTATAAGATAAAGAACTTATTTAGTACATTTAGTATTAAAGGTAGTGAAACATATCCTCGCGAAATATTAATAACAGATCAACTATGTTGCTCATAGATATATTACTAGGTTCGATATAGTGCAATTAAATTTCAAAGCTCAGTTACGGCACATGAATCTCAAAATCTATGATATGTTTCTTGTAACTAAAGATAGCTTTGCAACCGTCAAGGAGGTAACATGAATAAACAAAGTTTTACTCACAAGTTTCTGAATCTGAACACATTAAAAAACCATCAACATAGACTTTGAGCAAACAAAAAAGAAATCAATAGAAGGCAAACTGCAGAACGAATCGTTCATAGAGAGTACAAAGGGGAAGAACAAGTAATAACTAAATCAACGTTTGCAAGTGGGATAGACAGAAATATACACAAGCCAAATACCAAGATGATAAAACACTGAAAACAACTACATAGATCACAAAATACTTGCTTTTCGTCCATTGAAAGTTAGTCCTACAAAACTCATAAAAATTTACCAATGGATACGTCCAATCGTATCGATTAAAGAGGAGTACAATCACAGAAGCTATAGGAACAGCCAAATATTCCTCCTCCAAAAAGGACCACAGAACAAAGAAGACGAAGAATCGATCTTTTGATCCATTCAAAAGTCCAACTTTCCATATTTAGGCATCTGAATTTTAGCAACTCTATTTCTCTGGACCACCCAAAAATACTACGTAGTCCAAGCCCCATAATTTTAGGAAAAAATCACCATAAATTCAAAAACTCAGAATTATATCCACTCTGAGGAGTTGAAAATTCTTTAACACCTTAAAAAGCTCTTTATAATCTATAATTATTCAATAACATAACCAGAATAAATTCTGTAATCTGATCAAACTGGTAAGTAATCTCCATAACTCCAAAGGCTCAAATTAAAACCACTCTGATGTATTGAAATTCTCTAAGCACCACAATAATAATAAAAACAAATAATCTAAAATCCTTTTTTTGTCTAACAAATAATCTAAAATCTTCTTTTTTGTCTAACAAATCATCCAAACATACTTGTTTTAGGGAAAACAAATCCATATAAATACATTAATCTGATCAACTTGGGTGCAAATCCAATCAAAAGACAACTCAATCAGAATCGCAAAGAAAGCATAGCAAAATCAGACCTTTGCAATTGTAATCAGAAGGATGATTTGTCAGCGTGTAGAACACGCCAGCTAGAAATCGTTGAGATGAAGAAGAGGTATGATTGGAAACCAAACGTGCTCAAAGAGGACACTGAAACAGATCAGAGATGCTTTAATAGTAATGCTTGTTGACGCAGAGATTGAACCTGCAGCGTTAGATCTGCCTCGAGATTTGGACTAAATGGGTGTGGTGGTTAGCCCACGCTTTCGTGGACCGCACAGTGGAAGGAGCGACTGCAACAGCGACGCAGATCGCCGGCCACGAATGCAGAACAAAGAGAATGCTGCCGAAGCTCCAATCTCCAATCTCCCTCTAACACCACATTCGAGAAAGGGAGGCGCGCGAATGAATCTTCGCCGTTAATACATCAAAGAGTGACTCCAGGAGTGACGCATAATAATAATATTTTTTAGAAAAAATTACTCACCCTAAATAAACTATATATTAGACCACATATAACTAATCTCCACCACATATTTATCTCGTAATCTGTATATTTACCTAGTGATCTGTATAAATTATCAAAATTATTATTATATCCATTGTGATATGTGGTTATGATATTACTACGTATGTTATTTAGTTCATTATGAAATTTTTTTAATGAGCATAATAAAATTCTTGTTCTTTTCCTCCTTATAATATTAGCGCAC
The DNA here is from genome assembly GCA_002076135.1 of Xerophyta viscosa. Lineage (NCBI taxonomy): Eukaryota > Viridiplantae > Streptophyta > Magnoliopsida > Pandanales > Velloziaceae > Xerophyta > Xerophyta viscosa. The sequence continues at coordinate 155,977 of MJHO01000156.1, forward strand.
GTTCGAGTACTATAACTTTTTTTTTAATATAATACGAGCCTACGTTCTTGTATAATTTTTTTAACAATATTTTTTTTTTAATTATCGTACTGGAACTTATAATGCGAGCGCACGTTCTTATAAAAATCTCAAACTCTTGAGTTATTTTCATACTCAATCCTATAGAATTCGAATACGAACATTCGATAAACTGAGGCTTCTGTAATGAGATACAAAAAAATTTTCAGAAAATTTGCGAGAAATTTTTTTCCATATAAACTCGAATATAGAAGGTGGAGATACCTCTTATCTGAAGGAGCTACCCGCGCTCGACAAAGCTGTAGCCTATATAGTAAACAAGAACAAAGGTCTCCTATCTTTATGAGATCCCATCCCACCCCCAACATTTAATTCGGACGAGGTTATTATTATAGTATTGATGATGGAAGCTGCAGAAAGTTGTTCAGGCGGGTAGCTCAAGTAGTAAAATAGTTGTTCATAAATTATTACTAGTTTTGCACCTATGCGTTGCATGGTTATTAATCACGAATGTAAAATGATAATAGTAAAACCTTCTTATCTTTTCATATTTTAAATATATAATTAATAATTATTTTATTAAATATTATATTTTATTTGTTATATGTTATTAGAGCAAGACAATTACCACATAATATATGTAAAAAATAAAGTTATTTGAGAATGACTCGAAAGATGGTGATATCCAGTTTATATATATATGGATATTTTAAAAAAAAATATCTTATTGTAAAATATGCACTATTGTTACTTTTATATTAATAGTTATGCATGTGTATAGATAATTTTTTATAAACTAATTATTTTTTAATGAAGTTATTATACTTTATATTTAACTTAATTTATCAAATAATGCAGATGCCATGTGGCTTTTTTAGAAAAAGAACAAATACCGTATGGGACACTGAAAATTATTAAGACACTGCATGGTGCAACAGTTTGACAATTCAATTTTATGTATTTATAAATATTTATAAAATTGTATTAGATATTTAAATATATCTATTTTATTATTTTATAATTGTTTTTTGTTATATATATATATATATATATATACATATAACGGCTTTTATCAGTTTTGTATTCGTCTAATACATAGATTTAAGTCATATATATAAATGATAATATTTGAAAGCTTAATTTCTTATTTAAATATATTAATTTTATATAAATTAATATCTATTTTATTAAAGTTATTATATTATATTCATCACTTGTTATTAGAGAAAAACATAATACCAAATGATATACGGAAAGTTACGACTTTGATCACCATTGTATATATTGCATATAACTATATGTAAATATAATTTGGTAATGACCTTTCAAATTCTTCGAAATTATTATAATTTATTTTTAATATGATTAAATAAATTATTATAAATTATATTTATTTTTAATATTTAATAAAATTATTAATAATATATTAAATGTGCATTGAATAAAACTCTAAGTAATATATGATTAATTATATATTTATTATGCTTAAATGTGTCACATGTCAAATGGTGAGATAATAAAGTTACCATATGGCATATTGTGAGTTATAAGAGGTGACACATGGCGTTCAACTACTTTTATACCGAGTTTTTTATATTTATATATAGATTTATAAATTTAAATCATGTTGCAATTTATAATAAATTTTTTTCCATGTTTTTATATTTTTTTGAATATTATGACGAATATATTAATTTATTTAACATCATGTTAGAGAATAAGGCACATTAGAAATTTTGCTTCCTAATTATGATATTATGACTGTAATTAAATAATTATATTAAGTAAAATAATTTGATATTTATCTTAGAAAATATTTTATCTTGTTATAAAAAAGAACCGCAAAAAGTTAGTAAAATACAAGTAAGGTATTTCGTAAATTTATCTACCGTAATAGTTACATAAACAATAAATCAATGTACAAAATTTTTCTGCGATCATTTTTTTAAGAATACTGACAAATTGTGATGATTTTTTTGCTAATCCTCTATGACATGCATGGAGTCACATAATTAGTTTTCTAATTTGTACTTGTGCTTTATATTACGAGTTACGCAAGTTCGCTTAAAAAGTAAATATAATAATAATTTAGATGTATTTTTTTAAAAAATATTTAAATAAAATTTATAAATTTTGATGAAATTTATAATTTTTATGTTAAATTTTTTTTTGTAAAAAAAATTTATTTTTTAAATAGGTGCTTTGATATTCTAAAGTTCGGCGGATTAATATATTGATTTTGAAACTTACTAAGACTTTGAAACCTCACAACACATATTTGGAAGTATTTTTCTAAAAAATATTGAACATAAAAATTATAGATCTCATCAGAATTTACAACTTTAATATTAAGATTTAAAAAAAAAAATACTTACACAATGATTAAAATGGCTCCGGTATGAATATTGAGAGAGAAAAAAAAATTTCGAGTAAGAAGTTTTTTTGAAAAAGTTTAAATAGTAATTAAAAAAATTTAGAATTGATTTTATGTAAATAAGGAAAAATTAGGGGGGTTAATCTTTAGTTATCCCTTGAAGGTTTTGGATTCTCTAAAGTGTACGCTAAACATAATTTATTGTATTTAGTACAATCTAACTTTGGAAATATTAAAAATTTGTGTGTATCATGTGAAGAAATGATGATATTTAGAAAAGCAATACTAATATGTCTCGCATTTTTTAAGTTAATCATTGTAATTATGTACTCGACGAAGAATTAATTAGGTTTAGATGAACCGGAAAACTAGCAAATGGTTGGAACAAAGCAAAGCATCGAAGAAAAAATGTGCCTTTTCAATTCCGTCAAATAAACAATCCATAGTGGTTAAGATATTGAGTTGAAAATAGAGCGAGCATAACTCACCTGAATTTTAGATGGAACCATAATTGACACAAACGGAACTAAACTAATGGGCCGTGTTAAACGACCTTACAGTCGTTAGCGACATTAAAAATCTTGACTTAGTATTTTTTATTATATGTATTTAGTTGCTAAATTAAGTACTAAATAAATTAGGCTAAGGAGGGCGGTTTCTATCAATATATAAAGAACTTGAAAGTTATAAACAGAATGTGCTCGACTATCTTACCACCTGTATAATGCAACATATTGTTCTCCCTTCTTTATGGATATCAGCATTTTCGCTTAATCACGTAAATTTTTTATGGTTTTTGTGATTTGTTTCTGACGATTGTCTTCATGATTCCGTGAGTTTTATTTTCGATTCACCAAACCCCTTTATCAATGGTACTATGCTTTGCTCCACATTCGCTCATCTCCTTTCCGAGTGTGCAATGATGGTTCGTATAGTTCAATCCATCGGATGGTTTAAGTAACAATGGGTGAACATGAATGAGGTTGGAGAAGGAGGGGAGAGGAGGAGAGGAGACGTACTTGATCATCCTTTTCTATAAGTTCAAAATATAAAATTTCTATATATCCTAATTTCTCTATGTAAATATAAATTTATTCTGCAAAAAATAAAAAAAAAGGAAAAAAAAGAAAAACTATAATTTAATGTTGTTATGAACTAATATATTAGGTCTAAGTCGTCTAGATTAGCTTCCATTATATGAATTCAAAATCTAATATTCAAATCCTACAAGCACTACAATTATATGAAAAATTTATTTCCTCAATATTTTGTGAAGAATAATATGAATTATTAAATCTGCAAAAATCGAAACACTGACTCTTTAGTTGATAGAATATAAATCTCTATTATCGGTAAATTTATCTATTTCGACAATTTTACTAAATAAGCATATATTCTAAACAGTTTCTCATAATAATCTTAAAAAAAACTACTTTGTTAGTAAAAATAGATTTAATCAAAGGGAGACAACATCTTTCTATTGTCCCATACTTAGAGGACAAGGTGGGCGGCCATTTGGACGTAATAACTTAATAATATAATGACATAATAATAAGACATATGTCTGGCATTAAACAAAGAACATTGATGATTAGTGAACCCGGCAAATGGTCGGGTTGACCTGATCAGTATATGGGTTACCGGATTATAGATCAACGGGTACGGGTCGACAAGTAAGTGAAGTTAGACAAATTACAATTTCGTACCAGTACTCGTTCGTATGTTTGGGGGCAGGTCCGCAGGTCCGCAGGTATCCGACCCAAGTTCAACCCAACAAAAATGTAAAAATTCACAATTATAATTATATTCAAAATCAAGTATTAAAACAGCAAAATTAAATAAAAAAAATCAACAGAAGTAAGTAAAAATAGTAAAATTAACACAAATATAACAGAATTAACTCAAATTCACCTTATAAACAGTAAAAACAACAAAATTAACCTAAAAATACAGTCAGCATTAGTACAAAACAACAAGCCGACCACAGCCGATCTATAACTAGTAACATTAGTTGATTGTATTGACGATCTTGATGAAGATGAAGTCACCAGTACCATCTTTTCTATCGGAACGACAAAAGCATTATCATCCTCAAGTTCATCTTTCACATTTACAAAACCATATATTTTGTGTTAGCAATGAATTCATCAAACTAAAATATTGATTTCAAATACACGAGATGAAAACAAAAGAAAAGAAAAATACCATCCACTTCAAAAACACATAACCAATTGCGAATACATATAAAACATTCTGCATTTTCTAACAGAAAAGTTAGCCGAAACACACATAAATAGAATTCTAACATACAACTAGACAAGTCATGCAAAACACAAACTTAAACAACCTTACCTGAGACATCCAAGTACTTAATATCACTGACAATTATTCTACGAAGTCGTATATGAAGTTAAGATATAGTGCATGATCAATAGATTCACTCGGATTTTCTTACTTTAGTTACTGATATGTCATTAGATACAACAGATTTCCATCTAGATGCATATAAACATAACAAAATACACAAGATTATTTTGGGGCTTTCTTTCAATTTAATCTTACTGAGTGCAATTGTGAAACACAACTTTATGTCTTCGAGTAGCATAAAAAATAAGCTTTTTTTAGACTACCGTAGAAAAAGTATGGGGTATTATGTTGTATTTTATTACTTTAGTTAGTGCATAAGAAAATATAAGCTTTTTATCACTTTAGTTACTGCAATTATGTAGTTTTTTTTACCACATACCAAGCCCAAAAAATAAAAATCAGATGCTGGTTAAGAAAGGGGGGCGTCGCTGCTGGCCGAGAGAGAGAGAGAGAGAAGGGGGCTTTGCTACTGGTTGAGAGAGAAAGTAGAGCTCGTCGCTGCTGGTTGAAGAGAGAGAGAGACAGAGATAGAGCCATAGAGGAGGTTTAAGGTGCTACGCCGGTGCGGCGGAGAGGAGGAGATGGAGATTGCCTATTTTTAGAGTAAATGCAACAAATAAACTCTAAAATCAAATAAAAAGTGGCAAGGCAGGCTGTTTAATAAAAGTGGCCCGCTTGGAAGGGATGGATATGAATAGCAACTGTATGACCCACAAGTTGCAGGTACGGACAGTTGATATTCACATTCAATATCTTTTTACTAAAATTTTATCTATATCTGTCTGCTTGGATGGGTACTTGTAAATTTGTGGGTACTGAATATAGTTTTGCGACCTCTAATGATTAGTCGTTGGACTTAATAAATAAATAAATAAATATATATATATATATATATATATATATATATATATATATATATATATATATATATGAAAATATTGAATAAATCTTAATAAATAAGCAAATTAAAAAAAAAAGAATTAAAACTCATTTATTTACATTTCGGCTTTCGTGTACAACTAAAACGATTCTAGATTCTTAGAAAGTAAGCATCCTGTTATTTATTAGAGGTGCTTTTCCTTTGGATAAATGATAATCCTATTTTCAAAACACTTCTATATAAGATTTTCTATTTTTAAGGTCCAAATCTATTTTGACTTTTGCTAACATGGTAGCACTGCATACTTTGTACAAAGATTTAGAAGGATTTTAAAAGACAAGGCTGATAATTATAATTAGGAGTCAAGAGAAACATTTTCGAACCATTTAAATCTTGGTTAAAACTGTTTATTCCCTCCATTGAATATTCATGTATGGTAGAGACCAAGAAGACTTTTTGGAGCCCTTTGATTGGGTTCGGTGAAAAGTAAACAATAGAATATGTACCATAAGTGTAGGTAATTTTTGGGTTTTTTTTTTTTTTTTTTTTTTTTTTTTCTGTCTAATGATATGCCGTATCTGTCGGCCTACTATATTTTCAAGTAGCGGTCCGTTACCGCCTTTAAGTTAAAATTTGCTTTTGGACATATTGATGTGTCCTCTAATTGTATTTGCAGACACATCAATTGTAATCCTAACAAAATTGCCACATTTTTCTGAAATGAATACTATCTTAACCCCACCAAAAAGAAACGTTGAATCCTCTATTCTATGATGGCATATTTTACCGAGTCTGAGATAATCTCCGCTAATAGGAGGTATATTTTGAATAAAGGAAAGAGTCATCTTTATGATCGACAGATGAAAATCCTGCAGCACCAAACTCCTTTTATCCTTGGTGTTAAAACTTTTGAACAAAGATCTAGAAACACCTAGTTTTTACGGGACGAGCCAAACCGGGCTTCACATGCCGGTAAAACACGACTGCGTTGGGGGATGCACTGTGATTTTGATGTTCTCTACAACTTTGTAATTGAATTTTTTTTCAAAATTTAAAACTTAATTCAAAGTTTTTATAAAAACGCTTAAATATAGATCAAATAAGTCGACGAAAATTTTATATAAAATTTTATGATACGTACATATCAATCAGATGGCTCCGGTTCGCGCCACAGACGAATCGTCTGTGGTAATTAGAGGCTCTCTCTATTCCCACGGACGATTCGCTCTCGTAGAGGGCATAGAGGCTCTCTCTATTCCCATCTTATCCCATTGAACTTTCACGTGCAAATCACGTGCTTCCATATCAGCCTTCAGAATGCCCCTTGAAATTCCCACCACCACTTCTTTCCCGCTATATTGCAAACCATCCTCAATCCATCATCAATCAATGGCGCTCTGCGCTCCGAGCTCCGACTATCTCCTCCTCCGGCGATCGCTCACTCCTTCAATCCATCACACGAAATATCATCGTCGATCTCTGTCGAGAAACACATTAGCACTGCCGCCGCGAGCGGAGAAGAAATTGTCGGAGCAGTCGTCCTGGGAGGCCTCAGACTCGGAGGGAAACGATTATCTTTTCCGGCTAGGTGAAGAAGCCGATAATGTCAACATCACCGTCGGCGCTCGACAGGGCGTCGTTGATGACCTCTTTGTCGGCAACTTCCTTGGCCGTGACGGTATGATTGAAATGAATCTCTTACTTACTTTATAGCTGGTCGTACTTGGTTATATGTTTGGTGTTTATGTTTTATTTGGTTTGGCAGCGGATATTGTGTTCGATTATAGGCAGAAAGCAACGAGATCGTTTGAATACCTTCATGGAGATTACTACATAGCTCCCACATTCTTGGTGAGTTTTATAAATTGTTCTTATATCATATGACCCCTGATTGGGTGGCGAAGTGATTGAGGGTGTGAGGATGCAACCCAGTTACCTGGATCAACACCTAGGTGCCCCCAATTGAGGGTGAAAAAGCATAGATTTATTCCACCTGTAATCCTTGGCAAGTCGGCGTGCACATCAACGTGTGCAACCAGCTTCTTTGGATGGTGAGAGCTATGGCCGGGGCTACCTGTTTTATGTGTCGTGGGGAACCGCTATGTGCCGTGAGTTTTCCCCTGGTTAATCTAAAAAAAATTGTTATGTGAATTGGGTGTGAGATGTGACATTTACTGAATTTGGGTTGTGGGTAATCCGTAACTTGTCTGTATGATAGAAGAACTTTATTCAATGTTAATGGTTTAATCATGAATAGCTGTTCTAATATTTGAGACAAAGAAGTTTACTATTTTAAAGAGGGTATCAAATTAATTGTTTCTTTTGAAGTTGTGTTGATGTTTGGATTGGCATTTTGATGTGTGTATCACGTTATCCACAGGAGAAAGTTGGTAAGTCTCTGGAACTCTGGAACTTTGTTGGATTGTTGTGCCTTGAAATTCAGTGAGGTAGACCCTTCAGTTATGTAAAAGGTTGTGGACTTTTCATCCTCTTTCTTGATGTTTCTTAAATGTATCTAGTGCCTCTCTAAATCCATTTTCTCGTTCTTTTAAAGCAAAAGACCTTATATTTTTTAGTTCTACTTTAAATAGACATAGTCGTTTCTCTGGTCATGTGTGCCCCTTTGCTTCCTTTATATCAGCTGAGACCTGATTCCATTTATCCATTTAAGTTATGACGAAATGAAAATGTACATGGAGCCAAATCAGACAAGATGAACCAATGATGCACAATGTACTTGAAAGCTTTGATCATGTTCTAGTCAAGTTATGAAAAGCAATACTAAAGTGGCAATAAAATATAAATCTATTTCAACTATATGTTAACGAAACTTCTTTTTATATGTTTTTGGATTATTTTGTACATGTAACCATCCTTTGCACATTTGTCTTGATGCTATATAATGATCATTATGTTAGTTGTGCAAACGTTATCTCATAGATTGAAATGGTTGAAGGACTTCCCTGGAATAGACAATGACAAAAGTCTATTTTTTGACCTCTGAAGTTTACTAAAATGGATCGTGAAGCTCTTAACTTCCAATCGGTGCCTTGATAGTCCTTTAACTTTCACAAATGACTTTTGATAACCTTGCCGTAAAATTTTCCATCTTCACCGTTGCAATTGTATGATGTATATTTAGATATTTTCATTTTTCATTCGCAGATTAGTGTTGTTCTTTTGCTAGTATTTTGTTGTTGTATATTATTTGAAGAAAAAGAGTTATCGCCAGAGAGTTTTTAGTGGCACACTGGAAGAAGGACAGGGAAGTCGGACGTGATAGGCTTCAGCATGGTGGCACTTGAGGTAGCCATGGGGCGATTGACCGTGGGCCTATTCGAATAGAAGATGCTGATGATGGAGAGCTTGATCGGATTGGTTAGCCTGATCCAACAATCTGGCAGTTGCACGGTTCTCGGCAATCAAGGCGGCACCAACAATGTTATGTCCACGCTTTGGAAGCTCAATCTTCTGTCCATGCTATATATGCAGTCTAATACACCATTACAATGATTTACTTTGATGATGTTTGTTGTTAGTCTACTTTGATTGCATTTATATCTAATGAGAAGATCTTTATCAAAATTTTCTTGTATTGATCGTAAATGATCAAATTGTCATGTTCGACTAGTTTGACGGCTCCCTGATGATGGCAAGCGTTTGAGAGCCGGGGACCACCAACTAGGTTGCAGAAAATAGGGACGAGATCACTAATAGCTGACGGTTCAGCTGTGGAATGTCCTCGACATGCAATGGTGGCAGATGAAGAAGAAGAATGCGATCGAAATGACCATAGTTATTAAAGGCGCGCCTCGCCTTGTGCCTAGGCGCGCCGCGAGTTTTTGCGCCCGCTTGGTCTTGAGGCGGGCGCTGTATTAAAGGCGCGCCTTTTGTACACCCCCACCCCCCCAAAAAAAAAAAAAAAAAAAAAAATCTCTTTAAACAATCCCGCTCGGCCTGTGGCCTCTGACCCTTAAAAGCAAAAAGAAGTTTGAGATGAACTTTATTTGATATATCTGTGATATTTGATATTTGAAGTTGTTAACTAATTATTGTTAGCTCGCTATTACTGCTAATATGTTTTAAACTAATTATATATGAATACTTCTTGATGTTAACTGTATTTGACAAAAGAATGAGAGGTACACTTCACATACTTCTTTTTTTGTTGCATACATTGAGTTGTGTTAGTGCACTAAGTACTGCGTTCTCTTATAACTTTCAAAACTAAGTACTGCTATTGCACTTTCAAAACTACGAATTAGTTTATATATATATATATATATATATATATATATATATATATAGAGAGAGAGAGAGAGAGAGAGAGAGAGAGAGGCTATTCTCAGCTCGTTCTCAGTTAACATCTCAGCCGTTGATCTGCTTGATCTAACGGCTGAGATTTAATTTTAACACTTAACGGAATAACGATTCACGCCGTTAAGTGTTAAAATTAAATCTCAGCCGTTAGATCAAGCAGATCAACGGCTGAAATGTTAGCTGAGAATAGGCTATTCTCAGGTCGAGCTGAGAATAGCCTCTCTCTCTCTATATCTATCTATCTATCTATATATATATATATATGTCATTTATTAACAAAAGATAAATGTATAATATGTTGAATTCATTGTCAAAGAGAAAATAAAGTCACTTTAATGACTATTTTATTTACAAAAACTTGAATATACACTTATTTTGCATAGGGAATTTTTTTTTGCATATCATATAAACAAGTGCGCCTCATGTGCATAAGGCGCGCGCCTCGCCTCGCGCCTAGGCTCTAGAAAGACCTTTGCGTCTCGGCGCGCCTTGCGTCTTTAATAACACTGGAAATGACTTTTATACCCCTTGATCACTTGGCTGAAAATAAAAGAAAAAGAAGTTGTGTCACATCAATTATAATGGTGCAGATGAAAAATTGACGGCAAGGTTATTAAAGGTCATTTCTGAAAATTGAGGGCTATCGCGACATTTTTTGAAAGTTGAGGGTTGTACCGGTTCATTTTAATAAAGTTTAGGGTCAAAATAAACTTTTGTCATAGATAGACTTGCTTACTTTTCGTTACTCAACCAAGTATTTTGCAATCCAATGTCATGAGTTCAAAAAAATGCTATTAGCTCAACTACACAAGATTTTTTGGAATATTGTTCCCTACTTAAAATATTTTTTTTTTACAAGGATTTTCTCTGAGTGAAAAAAAGGTCGAAAATGGCATGGAAATGGATAGATGGTGGGCACTAGATACTGTTCTGAGATCTACAATTACTTTTTTAAAAATATCTTGGTAGCTTACTCAACATGTTTAAATGTAGCTGACTCCCTATCTTCTTGTCAATGTTTGTCTAACACATTATTTGCAGCTATGCACCTGGTGAAGAACTACATCACACATCTTCTCAAAGTCAAGGTTCCTTTAATTCTGGGTATGTTGTGATTTGGTAAACTTTTTAATAGGGTAATATGTAATAAATAAACCTTTCCAATAAACATGGAGATTACATAATATCATTCATATTTAGGTCGACTTGCATGTCTGTATGTTTTGCCAGACCTTCCAACATGATTGAAAAAAATGTAGTTGCTTTATAGGCATCTGGGGTGGAAAAGGTCAAGGTAAAACCTTTCAAACCGAACTTATTTTTCGAGCAATGGGAGTTGAGCCGATTATAATGTCCGCAGGAGAGTTGGAATCAGAAAATGCAGGTACAAATATCTCTAGCTTCTTTAACTTCCCTCAACAAATTGCAGTTACGCATAGAACAATATGCCCTTTCTTAGTGTAAGGAGAATGGATGTTTTCTGATATTGCCTACCACTGTTTTTAGCATGGATTCGAGCAAGTTCTATGCCAGACAGTGAATTTACATGTTTCTTTGGTTATGTCAATCTTACTGTACAGTTTAGTGGAAAGAATCTACTTTAGGTTGTGTTGATGAAGCTTGTCTTCTGAATGTTTTCAGTGTAACTATGTTTTTCTTATTTTCTCCAGGAGAACCAGGCAGACTTATACGTGAACGGTATAGGACAGCTTCTCAAGTGATTCAGAACCAAGTTAAAAGCTTTTTTAACTTTCATGATATATGTACCATTAAACTTCTTATAGGTTGTAGTCTACAACATTGCATTTGTGCTGTAGCACTAACATTCCGCAACAGGCACTGTACACCATATGAAATTCATTGACATCTAAGCATCTACAAGTGATAAATTAACGTTTTGGAAGGGTTATGACACAAGTATCTGATGACCTTATTTTATTTTTGGAAATGTTATTGTTAAGTATACATATGGGAAAGCCATCTTACTGACCTTACAAGAGATTTCTGAAGTGGCTTCGTTGAACAAGTTTATGGAATTATATTTACGAATATATATTTATTTAGAAAAGCTAATGTTGTCAAACCAACTAATGATCGATAATTTATTAGCAAGAGATGTTTTTTCTCATACCTAATTTTATTTCTTATTGGCACAGGGAAAAATGAGCTGTTTGATGATCAATGATATAGATGCTGGGCTGGGACGATTTGGTATTTATTTTTGTTCTGAACTTTATTTTGTCCTGTAAAGAATTGTTTTTACAACTTTGAAATAAGCTATAATTCAAGATTTGGCTTGGGTTGAATATAGGCTTAAGGAACTTCACATTTTGTAATAGTGCAACTTCCTTAATTCAAATTTTAATCCAGTGATGGATGTGTTATTTAGGAAAAGGATCTATCACAATGTCAATAAGAAGGATTCTCCTTGAAAGATATCAAGGTCATTCACAATACCTCTGGTTTATGTGCTTGCAGGAAGCACTCAAGTGACTGTCAACAATCAAATAGTTGTTGGAACATTGATGAATTTATCAGACAATCCGCAAAGAGTTAGCATTGGGCAAAAATGGAGAGAGTCAGATATTACCCATAGAGTTCCAATCATTGTAACTGGAAATGACTTCTCAACTCTCTATGCCCCCTTGATCCGTGATGGAAGGATGGAAAAGTTCTACTGGTATCTAATTCTTGATGGCATATACTGTTCAAACTTAGGTTTCTGCTGAAGTTTTATCACTATATGAGAATTTACTGCTTTTGAGACATTATTGGTCAATTCTGAAACCTTAACGAGCTATACATTGCCCTTAAGGGAATAGGCACTGTATAGCTCGCGATAGGTGCATCTGTGTTGATCTTTTGTCCTTACGACTTTGTTCTATAAGTTGCCCATTTCCTAGCAATACTGGTGCTTTTCTAGTTGATAGAAATATATAAAGAATCTTATTGAACTCAATTAGATGCTTATCCAAAATTAATGCAAAATGCTTTTTATGACATACAATCAGGATTGTACTCTTAAAAGCTTTGTTTATTTTGACCACTATCTCATATTCTAAGCTATTTTTTTTTCTCCAATATACAACGTGGCTTTGGTATCAGGGAGTGCTGGATGTATTTAGTAGAGTTTTTCCTTGGCACAATAAAGTGCTCAATCTTATATGTCATTTGTTTTACCGAAACAGGGAACCCAACCGTGATGATATTATAAATATTGTTCATCAAATGTATTCTAAAGATGGGATATCAAGAGCTGAAGTTGAAGGCATCGTAGATATATTTCCTAATCAAGGTAATCCATTGCTCTTATTTAGGAATTATTTTGTTTTAGCACATTTTAAATTATGGTTGGTTATTTTGGGACTTGTACGCTCATAATAGATAATGATCAAATGTTTTTCTTACTATTCGCTACTACAATGACTGTCTTATACTCTTAAAATGCTGCTTAATTTATGATCATAAATTATTTCTTGTTCTAAGACTGGAAATGATTTAAGATCTATTTAGTAATGAGTAACGAGATAAAAGAGATAACTGATTTTCTTGGACAATGCTTATGCAACATCCAGAAAACAGGTGCCATCATGATTAAGTGCCATATACAGCAGTGTTTATATTTTTGCTTTAATGGATGCTACTAGATATTTGCTTGACAAGCATTGCATTTATGACTTTATACTAATAGCTATGCTCATTTGATACGAAGAAAATTGTTCTCTGCTTTTACAGCTTTAGATTTTTATGGGGCTCTACGATCCAGGACATATGATCAAGCTATCACCAAGGTATTTATATATCCGAAGTTAATGAAGCCCTTTATAATTTTCCAAGTTTCTAGACCAAGATGAAAACATATAATGGTAGATGTATGAAACGATTATGTGGAGACCTGCTTTTTTTAGTCAATTTTACCTTCTTCAGATGAAAATTTGCAGAAATTTAATAATTCAAAAAAACCATATTTTAAAGCAAGAAGGGAAAGCTCTAAACATACCTTAAAAACAGAGTTAGCAGAAGTTATGTTTAGAATTGGAATTGGAACCGATAAAGACAGTATAATAGCTTCCATTAAAACTTAACTATTTCATGATTTTCATATTGAAAAACCAATATTCATAAAGCAAGTTTAATTACTTGAATCTCATGATATTGCATATCTTCTATCATCGGACTTCTAATTCATCACTCTATGATTCTTTTACAGTGGGTCGATGATATTGGTGGGTTTGAAAATTTAAGCGAGAAGCTTCTGAACAAAAGAAAGGAAGGCAAGCTTCCTACATTCATCCCTCCAAAGGTATGGTGTGCACATCTGTCCAATGGGGGCTATCCATATAATCCAGTGATGTTATGTGTTTTTTTTTTTACTATTTCTTTAGGTTGACGATTCTCCTATCGTTTATGGTTATGATCTTCAAATAACAGTTTAAGTTACATTTGTATTATATAGGTTCATCTGAACTATTAAAATATTGAGATTGCTAACATTTTGCAAACTTTAGTATCAATTGGTAGAAAGTATCGGAAGGAACTTGCAAATTTCCATGTGACTGATAAAAAAAAAGCATGCATGTTTTTGATACGGGTAGAGACTCTATGACTTAGTTGAATTAATAGTTAATATTAGGAGAGATAATGGTAATATGCTAATTTTTGAATTTTTTTAGATATTTGACGTCAATAATTCAAGCTTATATATGGTGTGATGCAGCAAACAGTGGAGGCATTACTGGAATCAGGGCATTCTCTTGTAAGAGAGCAGAAACTGATTATGGAATCGAGACTATCGAAGGAGTACATGAAAAATATTGATGATTAAAAACCTAACTCCAAATCCAATTGCATTATAAGCTTTTGAGCTCACATAATTAATTGAGAATTATTTTTTTAAAAAGGATTTTATTTTATTATTTTTATTTTGTGTGTGTGTGTGTGTGTATGTGTGAAAACAAATTGAGGGTGACCATTGTAAGTAATAAGTATAAGCGTTGCTTTTCCTTAATGAATGAACTATGCTAAGAAATTAGGTGATGCGTGTATTGTATCTCGTAGCAGATTTGTGATTTTAATATTGGCAAGTCATTGAAAAACCTATGAAAATAGGGCCGCCGAGATTTTTCTAGATACCTCTAAACCCAACTATGAAAATTATTCGAATCAAGAAAAGAAGTGTATCAGTAAACAGAGTAATGTACTATGCCGGACTAAGAACTGTCAAGTTTCATAAGAAGAAAACGAAATAAACCGCCAAAAGCTTTATTCACAAATAAAAAATTCTAGGGTAGAATAGAAACTATACAGGATCATCAACAGAATGAATAGTGGATATCCATTATTGGGTTGATATAATCTCCCTTCAAACTGAAATTCTATTTCTCTTAGAATCTATAAAGTACTTATTTAAGAGATAAACATTACTAATATATAATAGTTAATGGCTGAAGAAAGAATTTAGATAGCAAGGTATTCAGAAAATCTAGAACTTCTCTGCTCACCAAATTTTCGCCGATCAGATTCGCAAGAAGAGCAAGTATTCATCCTCTGATATCCTAACGACATAACTGCAGGCTTACAAAGGAAGCAAAAGTTATAACATTTGTACGAAAACTTCCTGCTGCAATATAGCTCTTCCTAAACCTGTCAATTTAACTTTTTTGAACAAAATATAACAATAATGAGTTCTGAAAGTGATCATGCTCATTTTATCTGGCTGCAAGTAATGGTGTTTCAAATAAAGGCATCAACTAACACAGATCTTCTCACCACCATTTTGAGGCACTTAGTGTGATACAGACTGGAGACGAAAATAGAGAACCCAAAAAAAAAAAGAAGAGAGAGGAACAGAAGAAAGAAAAGAAAAAAGAAAAAAGAGAGAGAAACGAGAGGAACAGAAGAAAGAAAAGAAAATGATCAGACTACATAGTGAAAGATATAACTGCAAACTACTTATGCAATGCTTGCAGGTCTAGACAGTATATGATGTACCCAAAGAAGATAAATTCTAGTTGTTAACACCCTTCTAGAAGTTACTTACAATTTACGACTGTAGTCCTTTAAGAAGCTTCTCACAAGTATCTGTAGCATGTACATGCTCTACTTTTATGACCCATAATATGTATTTGCAGGAAGCAGCAAATCATATTCACTACCAATGCTTGTCACAAGCTTCTTGAAGGAGAGCAAAAGATATCCCTCATTTCATCAGAAAAGAAAAATTAAAAAAAAAAAGACTAAACGAGTAATAAGCTTTCTTGGGAACAAAAAGTTCAAAACTTAAATGCCACGGCGCAGATCTTGATCCTGGATGCACAGTGATTGGCACTTACAAAAACGATGAAACCTCATAACTGTACTGTTTCAAGGGAGGAAAGAAATCAAGTTAATTCTATGACACCTTAAAAGTAATTATATCTCTTAACAGAGAAGTTGCAAAAATAAGTTGCAACTTAAGAGCGTATAAGATCAAATAACAATACAACTACACAGAACCCTATATACAACATAAGCATTAAACAGATTTTTAAAGCTAGTTCCTTTTACATATTGGTGCTGCCAAATAAATCAATGAATATGTACAAATGATGAAGATTAATGTTCCTAATCGCTATTATCATATCAATCCCTGCTAATAAGTGCATGCATGGCCCCGCGCCAAGTGACCTAGTTGCTTGGGGCGTTCACATGGCGTGCACTTATTCACAAGTTCGAAGCCCGGCGTCCGCGGAATTTTAATTCCATGTGGTGCAAGCCAGTGGGTCTATTTTTGGAAGGTCCAAGTGCTGGTAGGGGTGCACAATCTCCAGATCGATATAGATACGCTGCCTGAGAGAACAGTCGGGTGCGTAGGTCTGACGGTGCAACCGGGGTTAGCGCCATTCGAGGGTTCACATGTTACGACAGTTGCACAAAGTGGGACGGTTACGGACATGGTTTCCCCTCATAAATCATCAAAAAGTATATGCATGTGTACTTTACATTGGCAACAGAAGCCATGCATTAGATATAAAAGGTTCAGTAAGTCTGACCTGCAACAAAAACTAATATATCTCTTAGAAATTGCATTTCAAAAGAGAAAAGCTCCACAAACCGAGTGACAAATGGTACCTAAATTTTACCAAATGTGCTCAGGCACTCATGTACTTTCAATAGTATACATTATGCCTTTCTGAAATTTATTGTTACTGCGACGAATGATGATTCTAACTTGATGTGGCAACTACTAACGATGCTTTTAGTAATTCTATTATCCTTTTTTTATTTTTTGTTTTAACTTTAAGCCCCAGTATAGGTCAACGAAAAAAGGAATCACTTTTAACCATCATATGGATAAAAAATGAATGCAAAATGTTGCTATATCAAATTGGTAGCATTATTGGTTAAATTTGAAAATTTAGGAGCATAAATATACTGTTGAAAGAATAGGAGTAGAGCACATTTCATGAAAGTTCAGCAACCATTTTAGATATTTTTACCTAAAAGTTAAACAATAGCAGCAACTTCAATTAAGAGGCATATAAGACCCAGAAATTGAAATGCTACTGTTTCCATTAGATGTTTTAAACAAGTCTGACATATCCAGTTTAGAACAGCAAATTCCAAGATTGAATACAAAAGAATGTGAACTATGACTGCTAAAAGGCATAAAATTAACGGGACATTGAAGAAAATATGAGAGTTAAGTCAAACTACTTAAAACGACCCCTGGCATGCTGAGAGTGTGCGACCATTGAGCTTCCAACAGTATACGAAGTTACACAAAATTTCCTACAAAATCGTCCTTGGAATTTCCTCGTAGTCCTAGATTATATTGCATCCTTTAGAAATACCAAACCAGAGAATTTTCATTTACCTACTTGTGAACAGTCTGGGCTGGAATTGTGATCCTTGAAACCATAAAAGTTACAAATGAACGTGTATAACCGCACCGCAATCTCATATGAACAAGATCTTGTAATTATTATCAACTTTTCTTATTCTTCAAACGAACTGAGACATATTTTCTCAAGTAGCACGGGCCAGTCTTCGCCCAACTGCTGAGGGTTTAGCTGCATTGCCACCTTAAAGTCCTTTAAAGATACTGGAGATGTTCTTCGTTCATTTTGTATATGCATGGAATTCCCCGTCCACACGCCATTGATGGGCTTCCCCTGAGATATCTGCTTTAAAGATTGATGAGCTGATCTTGTTCCCATAATCTCTAAACTCGATTTTATCAACCTTTTCAAATATGCATCCATCCCATGATTCAACAAATTAGCACCGTCCAATGTCACCCCTTCTACACCTTGAAATTCCGCTATCTTCTTCATACGTTGCCTCAAAGCTTCAGTTTCGAACAACTCGCCGCAGTCGTAGTTGGTAACAAAACTACTTCTTGATTTAAATCTTTCGCGAAGACTAGCAGGATACGCCGGGATACCTAACGGTGCACAAAGTGGGATCCTATCAGAGATCAAATCTTCCCTTAGACGAAGATCTTCATCCTCCTCCGTTCTTGGCCTCTTAAGTGGCTGCTCGGCGACCTCGCCATGATGTTGCTGCAACGTTCTCTTCAAATCACATGAATCCAAGATACGGTTATCAGACAATGATCTTATGTTGACCTTATCATGTTGACATGACCGGTTTTTTCGTAATATATCTCCATTTGACAAAATTGACATTTGATCAACAACCTTGGTGGGACACTTGAGGGCTGGAGGTGGAACATTTGCAGAGACTGCATTTTTAAGTATTGATCGAATAAGCTGATTGTGTAAAGCCACATTCTCAAGGCCAATAATGGAAACACAGATCTTATTGAACTCAGCTTTGCTGAGCTTATTCGATAACAACTTTCGGAGGGAGTCAAAGTACTCCTGAGTTCTCTGCGGACCGAGCCGCTTGGCTATGTTAATTTTCAGCTCAACAACGTTGATCCGGCCGTTCTCTGGAAGTGACATCTCTCAGTGAACAGTGGAAGCCATTAAATTCAATATACTCAAATTTCAGCTTGAGTTCACTAACACTGTAATTAATTCCAAATACCAAGCTACTAAAACAACTATCGGAATCTCACAGTGCTTGATGAAACTACGAACCGAGAAAGCGATGCCTGGAGCTTCAAAAGATTCAATTTTCTGCCGAAAACAAACTTCCAAAATCGAACTTTGATCCACCAAAGATGAAAAGTTGAGCAGAAAAGATGTCCTTTTCAAATCCAAAGTGACCCTGCTTACTTGGAGCACTTACAGGCCCACGTTATGCTTCAAAACAGTGACGATCACGCATCAAATTATCACTTCAATGCTACATAACTCTCAAATCGACATTTCTGTTTCGGATCACAATCGCGTCGTCGATCGGTGAGGATTGGATCAATCAGAACAGAAAAAGAGATGGAACAAGAAAGCTGAAGAAGCAAATTTGAATCACCAAAGCTAACCTTCTTGAGCTCCACATAGAGAAGAGGAGTCAAGATCAAATTGAAGCCGCCGGCGACGGGGACGGCGAGCTGGAGCTGCTCCGCGAATTCGAGGAAGAAGCTGGAGAGAATTGTAAGTGAAGATTTTGGTTGTGAGATAAATTTGTTGTTGTTCCCGTGAATCGAATCCCTCCTTCAATTTGGTGTTCGTGTTCGCGTAGGATTTCGATGTCGATCGCTGGGTCGTCGAGCAGAGAACACTCTCGTCGGGTTTTCTCTCTCCTCCCTCTCTCTTCCGAGTTTTTTTTTCCTTTCTAATTTTAAATTTATTTTTTTACGATTTTATTTTAGTAAGTAAAAAAAAGGAAAAAAAAAAGAAAAAACCATGCGTCTACTATTAATTTTTTTTTTGGATAAAACTATTAATTATTTAGAGTAAATTCTAAGCTGCCATGGACATGTATTTATATACATCATAATTTACTAAAGGCTATTTTTAAATTACAAAATAACATACTTATAAAATAAATTTAATAATACAAATTTAAATCCTGGGATCAGCAATATAATGATGTGGCAGAGTTGATATACCGGGCGTTGCGTGTGGAGGAGTCATAGCCCCGATTCGGAAAGCCAACACGAGCTTGAAATTATTAGTCAACGCTTGGGACTTCCATGGTCAACGCAGCGCCGGCGGTGTGACAGCGTGGCGCCGTTGCTGTGTCGGTGATGTGAAGGTGTGCGGCACATTTCCTTTGGATTGATGTTTTTAAGATCCTGTACATGCAACTAGTATTAATGATTAAACATAAACTTGCTTATCTAAACAATTATTAGAGGTGTTTCGTTATAGTTATTTTGTTATGATGCTAACATTTAGTTCTGCAATTTATGACGTATACGATGGTCGGTAAAACTTCTATCATATAAAATAAACATCACATAACCAAATTTCGCAAGCGTAGAGGATCTGTTCTTTTTTTTTTTTTTTTTGGTATGGACTATCGAGTTTAGTTTATATTATATATTTCGACCGGTGCTATACAATAAACGGTATGCCTCTCCAACCAGGTGTTGCTGAAATTCGAATCTTTTTTTTTTATTTAATAAATAGTACGAGACTTTAATTCTATCTAGACCGAAAATTTTAAACTTCTAATTAGCTGAATATAGATTGATACTATATGTGACTTTATCTGTTATAATAGTCCTACAAAATGAGGCGATTATTAACATAAAGTTCCAACAATTAGAAAGAAAAAAGAAATCAGTTCAACAAAAGCATATGAAGGGACCTATTGTAATAGCGATATTTCCAAACTATTAAATATCCAAATTTCTTATAAGGATGGTCATCTGATCTTTGACCTAGTGATGAAGTGTCGAGGTCCTGAGAGATCTGAAATTGCAAGCATTCACACAAGACACTATTTTTTACGTGAAAATCTTCAACAATGTTGAGAAAAAAAAAATCACGAACTTTCATTTGACCGGCAATAAGAATTTACTATAAGAAGCTAAGTAGTAGAAGTGCCTCTACTTAAGCGTTCATTAAGCATGCTATCTTTACCATTTGCATTTTCATATTCTCATTTGGTGCAAGGTTGCTTAATGAGATGACTTGATATTTTTCATCTTTTCGGCATGGAACTAAGTAGTAGAAATGCTTACAACTTATAATCTACCTTGATACTCTTGTTAAGTACTGGATTTACAACTACAAACAAAAACGAGTCGAGCTCGAATCGAATACCACTAAGCTTATGCTCGGCTCGATTGGTTTAGTTCGAGCTCGACGAGTTTTAGAGGCTGAGCTCGCTTAAGTAATTTTATTGTAAAACATATTTAAATAAAATAACAAAGTTCGTTTAGACTCGCGAGCCCAATACGCCGGATAACACGATGTTAAGGCTCAACTTGTTTAATTATTCGAACTTAAGTCCGTACTTGAACTCAGCTCAAGTCCTAATTACTCATGAGCAGTTCGTCTCATTTTCATCCCTATTTACAACACTTTAAAAATTACACAAGTGCTCAGCCATGGTGAATCCATCTTTATAATTCATGTAACAAGCTTGCCAATCATAAACGCTTTGTTTTGAATGGTCTTGCATTTAAGTAATTTTATATTAAGAAATACTTGAACAAAATTGGATAGTTTATTTAGGTTCGCGAGCCCAACGAGCCGAGTAATACAATATTTATGTTTGGCTCATTTAATTACCGAGTAATACAATATTGAATCCGTACTTGAACTCGTCTCGAGCTCAGCAAGACATTTGAGCCAAGCTTAAACGAGTTTGAGCTCATGAGCAGTTCGGCTCGTTTTCATCCTATATGGATCTCTCTTCGAAATGCTTGCTACTGGGCTTTTTTTTAACAAAAAATAATTGCAAGCCCCCCTCTTAATTAATTCATTTAGAGGGCTCTATTTTTGGGCTTTAAGTAACTCCTAATTCAGCCCAACAACAAACAACAAAGGTAAGTAAGACACATTTTTCTTGATTGCTTGAGAATGTAAATCCCCCGAAAATTCTAGAAGTTAATAAACGAAACACAACAACAAATCGGTTGATCGTAGTAGCAAAATTTTCTCATGAACTTTAATAATCTATTTTAAGTACAGTAAAATTGGGAAATCTCAAACGAAATGAAGTAAATGCAACGGATGGAAATGTATAATCATTTTAACAAGTTAGACAATTTGTAGCAGCCAAACATTATCTGTATAATAATATATGCAAAATAAATATAATTTTCGATTTTATGCCATTTAATACTCTAAATTATGTGCTATATATCAATATTTAATTTTTTTGTATATAAAACTATATATCTATTTATATTATTTGATAATTTATATTAAAATAATAAATATTAGATATATCTGTCTCTTTAAATACAGTAATTATAATTAGATAAATTTTTTAAAAAAAGTAAATCAATAACAAAAAAAATTGATAAAACTATTATATATTCATACATAAGTTTAATTATTATTATGAAATTAATTCTTCAATTTAGCTATATTTATTTAAAATAGAAATTATATAATACGATACTTAAATTGTATATTTGTTTATTTAGAAAATATAGTATTCAAATAATTTTACTTTTAATTATATAACATATTACTATTTAAATTGATAGTTTCGTAAGCACAGACTAATAACTAGTTCTTTAATTAAAGGAAGACCACTTCACAGACAAAATGTTGTACGAAACAAATCAAAAGCCTCATAAACTGACCAATAAATGAGACAGCCATTCCACAACATAACGGATTGGCGATGCTAGTCCCCCTTTTTGCGGAAAATTCATCAAAAAATTTATCAATTATATGATTAAAAAACAAAAAGTATTTTGGAAAAAAAATTTTAATCTATAAATTATATTTTGATGAGATTTGTAGTTTTTATGTTCAATTTTTTTTTTTTTTTTTTTTTTTTTTTTGCTTCTAAATGTTATTTTGGGGTTCTAAAGTTTAATGGGTTACAAAACTATTTTTAAAACCGCTTCAAATCCATTAAATTTTGGAACCTCAAATATTTATTAAGAAATATATTTTTTTTTTAAAAAAAATTTGATATAAAAATTATAGATCTCATCAAAATTAATAATAATTAATAACTTTTGTATTAATTTTTTTTTCAACAAATGCTACCAAATTTTTTTCTAATTATGTAAATTGGTAGATTTTTTTAAGTAAATCAACAAGGAAACTAGCAATTTTCTTATCGATGCGTCAATGGATGAGCGCCTGCTCTGGGCATTTCCCACATCCATCTCAGACTATGGAGAGAGATAGAGGGTCATCAACTGATGGACCTGATTGCATCTAGCTAAAAGGTAAGGAATAATTAAATAACAGTCTCCGCTTTTGCCTCTTCATTCTAAATATTTTTTTTTTTTTTTTGATAATTAGTAAATTAACTAAAATACATATATTTTTTTTGGAAAAAAAAATTGAATACTAGAAAGTAGATATTAATATAATGTATAATTTCTATATATTAATTTTCTTTTAAAGAATCTATTTGAATAGATGTTTTAAGCTCCGAAGCCTTTACTGGTTACGGAAAATTTGTAGTCCCAAATTTTGGGACGAGAGCAAAAATAGCATTTTCATTCTAACCACGGTCCAAGCTGATATAGTTCGAATTTAGATCACCACATATCTATCAGATAGAGCAAAAATCTCCTATGGGATGGACGAAAGTGCACCTCGTTCAGACCTTGACTCTACAGCTATAGTGGATCTATCGGTTAGCAAACTTCGTGGAGAATTAGTTGGAAGTGTAATGTTGCGAGATAATGGGACGCCGCGTACGGAAAAACAACCATTTGGAAAGCTGGAGCGCCAAATGTGCGTCAAATGCAGGACTTACCATTTAAACGATGTTCGTCAGATTCACCTTTACCACTATAACTGCGATGCCAACGGACTTGAATCAACACCTATAAATAGCTGCTTAAGGCACTGACGGCCGAATTTTGAATCTGCGATTGAGCACTCGCATGACGAGCATCCAAGCCATTGACCGTCCGACGGGAGTGCCACTCGGAAGTGCAAGAGGAGAACTTCGTAAGTGCCAATCAGTATTATATATAAATATACATATATATATTAAAGCGTAAGTTGGGAGTTTGGTGGTATCTTATATTCTTATACTACTTATCAAATTAATAGTAGATAGGACGGCAGTTATATAAATTTGTATCTTACGAATTAATCCAATTATTTGTCCATTGTCTCAAATTCTAACAAATTATTAGAGTATATGATAACCAACTTTTATATTTTCCTCTAACTCATATTTTTCCATTCTTGTCTCTCTATACCTCTCTCTTTATCCGTTCTATCTTCACCACCACCACCCCCCACTCTCTCTCTCTCTCTCTCTCTCTCTCTCTCTCTCTCTCTCTCTATCTTTTAATCTTTGTCTTCTCTTAAAAAGATTAATCTCCGGCTTCAAAAGTGTTATCTCTATCATTTACACTGCCGTGCTAATAAATTTATCTCTAATTCATTATTTCATATTCTCTTAGAAGGCTCGATTGATCATAGTGGCGGTAATCAGGCAATTATTTTTTCGACCTATTATTTTTTTTTTCTATAGAATATGTTATCGATATTTTTTAATTGCATTCAATTAATTTTGTTGTACTTGTTATTTTTAACACATGTATGGCGAATGTGTATTTTTGCTAATCTCACTGTTTTTGGTTCAAAAAGGCACATAAAAAGATGGCCAACTCTATCATCACTCACATACTCTTACAGTAGAAAGGAGAATGAAAGAAGAGAAGAAGAGGGGTGTGGATAAAGAGAACATATAAAAAGATCAGCTATTAAAAACATCCCACCAAATTACACACGAGAAATATATTCTCGTCGCGGGGTTTCTACGATTAAGCCTCCCCTCGCATTCCTAACTCATACAACGGCGATCTTGCTATTTTTGTGCCTCTTCGATCACCACATCACCGTCATCAGACGGTGTAGTGCTGCTGAATAGTGTCGATATCAAGACCCTTCAGCTTGACCACCGACTCCACATGACCCTTGAGAGTGTGCAACTCGCGAAGCCTGCAAATTTTGAATTTCAGATGGCATGAATTAGTTTGCATTGATAACATTACAGGCTTTGCGAAGAATATGTATGTCTATTTCCTAATGCAGACTTTGCTACCCTATATATATATATATATATATATATATATATATATAGGCTATTCTCAGCTCGATCTGAGAATAGTTTTTGGTAAGGTAACATCTCAGCCATTGATCTCCTTGATTTAACGGCTGAGATTTAATTTTACACTTAACGGAATAATGATTACCTTGCAATTTCGGCACGCCTCTTAGCCTGCTCGGCAATCTCAGAAAGCTCTCCATAGCTCTTATCGGCAAAATGATTAGATGTTTCTGGGGGATGAAGCCCGTGGAGCGTTCGCTGTGCCGTAGCCCACTGAGCTTCCCTTTCTCCTCTACCGTAATCCTTCTTAGTAGTGAATGCAGTCTAGAATGATCAAATTACATAGAAAACAAATTAGACTACAAATATAATAAAAAGTGTAAATAAGGATATTAATTACAGAAAATATTTTCAAACCTTCTGCTCCAAGAGGTTATCCCAAGCCTTTCCACTAAGAATGTATCTAATTGCGAACTTGAAGAAATCGAGCGGTACGTAAAAAACAATACTGTAAAGCCATACGACTCCGGCCCATCCCCAACCAATGCCCTTTATCCTTGCAAAGCCCCAGTTGGCATATACTGCTATGATTGTTGCCACCTTTTCAAACAAAAAATGAGCTTTTGTCAGCATTTTCTTCCTTGATTTACAGTGCATTTATATGTTTTCTGATTAAAAACAAGAAATTCTTACAAGCTGAGCGATGATAAAGGCGGACACTAAGAGAAGTCCCGGACGTTCAAGGAAGCTCAAGCTGCGAGACCTTGTAACAAAAATGAGGGCTTGGCTAACAATACTGACTTGTAAATATAACGCTCCCATCATCTCGTGCTCGCTGTTGCTCAGCGACCTGACACCGAATTTGTCCTGCATTGCAAAATACAGCAGAGCTTGAGTTTGAAATAAAAATGTGTACTTAATAAGTTACATAGAGGGCTCGGCCAGAATTAATGAAATGAATAAAATCAAATATACATATTCAAAGACCCACCGAGAAGAAATTGGTCTCCTTCATAGCCCAAAAGAAAATGACCGTCATCAAAGCCAGATAACTACCAAGAACAACACCGGTAGCGAATATTTCTTTGAGCTTCCAGCTATCGGGCAACGGAGATGGCTTCACCCTGTCCTTCGATATAGTCATGATTGTACCTGCAATTATCAGAAATATTAAATGAAATTAAAGGGAAGAAAAAAAGTGGAAATCGCCGAAGATGATTACTTAATTAGTAACTAGATTGAGTTCTAAAGTATGAAATCTCACCATCATTGAGGATGGCAATGATCAAAACCATGAAAGGTGAGAAGTCAAACTTCCATATAAGTGCAATGAGCATGAAACCAAGCTGCAAAAAGGCAATAAGAAATCATTTCATCTTGAAATCAAAAAGCACCTATATAGTGAAATTTAATGTATTTGGTCTCAGTTTGTTGCTTACCACAATACGAATGGTAATGGAGACAGCATAGATCTGAAATACATAAAGCATTGTAGAAGATATTAGCCATGAGAGTGCAATGAAGCGTTAGAATTAGAAATATTAATGTAGGACCGATACACGTACGGTGTAGTTCTTCATTCTCTGGAAGATGCATCTGCTAGTCAAGACAGCACTGATAATCACGCTGAGCCCAGGTTCGGTGAGGACAATGTCGGACGCACTTCTAGCAGCATCAGTAGCATCAGCAACGGCAATACCAATATCGGCTTTCTTCAAAGCCGGGGCATCGTTCACACCATCACCTGTCATGCCCACAATGTGTTTCCTCTCCTGCAACCTCTTCACGATTTCATACTTGTGTTCTATTTTTAAAATCGCCAGAAATTTTATTTTAGAAGGTAAGTTTGGAATAAATTTGTGCTGAACTTATTTATAAGTGCATTAATAGGTGGATAAGCTTGCCTGGAAAAACTCCAGCAAATCCATCGGCCTTTTCAATCAATTCATCTACAGGGAGAGCGGCAACTGAAGCATCCTTATCTTGGCCAAGCAACGATGAGGAAGGATACATATTTGTACCCATCCCGAGCCTTCTGCCAGTTTCCTTAGCAATAGCAAGTTGATCACCTGATTAAAGTAACATGTGCAATGATAAGTAACATGATGAAAAGGAGAAAGTCGAGTTCATAATTCAAAAGTAGATTTACCGGTGATCATCTTAACATTAACGCCGAGGTTCAGAGCACGACGAATGGTTTCAGCACTGTCATGTCTAGGCGGATCAAATAGATTCAACAAACCAACAAACTGCCATGGTCCTCCAGGGCTTTCCTTGGTCTTCTCTAGCACTTCCTGTTAGTATATCATAACATGGTAATTGCAAATATAGCAGTAATATCGTATATGTATTTTAGTTATATTACGAAAAATATACCTGTCTAGCAACAGCTAGCGACCTAAGCCCACGCTCAGCGAACTTGTCTATAACGGCGTGAACCCTCTTTTTAACATCCTCAGTACAGTTGCAGAGAGTCAAAATCTGCTCCGGGGCACCTTTACTTGCACGGTGCCAGTTACCATCAGAATCGATGTAGGTCAAAGCCGTTCTCTTGTCAACGGGATTGAAAGGGAGGAAATGGACTTCCCTTATACCAGCTCTTGCCTATTACCAAAAAATATCCACCAACTTATTAAGAGCTAATAAAACAATCATATAAGATGATAGTACTAATTAAGTTATGGGAGAGTTGCAGTTGGGTCCAAAACGTTAAGTTTTGTTGTATTTGAGTCCAAGCCTAAATTTTAATTGCAGTTAGATCCAGCTGTTTTCAACACCCCAAAATAATTATTTGGAAGTATTTTTGAAAAAACTTTTAACATGAAAGTTGTAAATTTTAATGAAATCCACAACTTTTATGTGAAAGTTTCTCTAAAAAATATTTTTAATTAATTATTTTGAGATATCAAAAACAGCAAAAAAATCTTAAAATTCAAAACATTTTAAAACATGATCTGGACTTTGAAATCTCAAAACACCTATTAGAAGTATTTTTTGGAAAAACTTTCAACATAAAAGTTGTAAATCTCATTTGAAAGTTTTTTCATATAATGCTTCTAAATAATTATTTTAGAAATTAAATGCAGCGCAAAAAATAATTAAAATAAAAAATTATAGTGAAAAAAATAGTTAATGAAAGAAATTGCAGTGAATTTTATTAATAGGTATGAATTGAATTAATATTAAAATTTAATGTAGAGAGTGCAAAGCAACTATCCCTTTAAATCATCAGACAGTACCTCTTTGGGATCAGCAAGCATGCCAACCATAGCAGCATCAATGGCATCCTGGTTCTCCACCCTAGATGCTCGTGCAGCCAAAAGAATCACATGCTCCTTGTCAACACCTTTAGCAAAGACCTCAATCAAGGATTTGTCAATGCTCAGCTTATTAAGAGTAAGAGTGCCGGTTTTATCGCTACAGAGTACATCCATTCCGGCCATCTCTTCAATGGCAGTCATCCTCTTAGTAATAGCACCTTGTTGTGAGAGCTTGTGTGATCCAATAGCCATAGTCACAGACAACACGGTTGGCATAGCAATTGGAATTCCTCCGATCAAGAGCACCAATAGATTATCAATTCCATTCCTATACTTACGGTGTTGGATCGGGTACATGACAATGATCTCAATGATCATGCCAATAGCAATGGAGCAAATACAAAAGTTACCAATAGCAGTGAGAACCTTCTGGAAGTGACCGACTTGGTTGGTGCTATCTACCAAATGGGCAGCCTTGCCGAAGAAGGTGTGGACACCGGTGGCAATGACAATGGCTTCGATTTCTCCTTGCTTACAAGTGGAGCCAGAAAAAACTTCATCTCCTGGGTTCTTCGTAACAGGAAGAGATTCACCGGTGAGAGCCGATTGATCGATCTTCAAAGGGTCTCCCTCAAGTAAACGGGCATCCGCAGGAACTATGTCTCCCAATTTGATACTGATGATGTCTCCAGGCACCAAAATCGAAGCTTCCCTCTCGGTCCATTGTCCGTCCCTAAGCACCTATATAGCATAAAGTTACATACAAGAGATAAATATATAATAGATACATAACCACGAAAAAGTTGACAAGTGATCCTGGAAAGATTATCTTTAATAAACAAATTTGGTGAATAAAAACTAGCAATGTACATTGAAAAGACAAGCAACCGCTACAAAATTCACCGATGATCCCAAAAATCGATATCTATATTTGGTAAACAATTTGTTGACTGAAACCAAGTAGTAACCTACATATAAAGATAAGTACATTAATAGCATACATATAACCATACAAATTTTACACGTGATTCGAATAAGTGATATCTATCCTATAACCACCACAAAAGTTTTTTTTTTTTTTTTTTTTACGAAAGTTAACTAATGATCATAACATGTGATATCTTTGGTAAACTATTTGGTAGATAAGAACTGCTAGTAAATTGCTTGAATCTGAAAAATGAACCACGATTATCAACTTAAACTGGCAGTATAACCATGCACAAACAGAACTGGCATATGCACACAGTTACCATATCTTTTGAATGGTGGAATAGAATGTCATTTTCTTTAATATTTTGTTATAGACCTTGTTCCAAGCAAAGATTGTACCTTTGCTTTCGGGGCAAGGTTGGCCATAAGAGCGGCAGCGGCATTGCCAGCATTATTCTCCTCGATGAAGCTAATAGTTGAGTTAATCACAAGAAGCACAACGATACCAACGAAGTCCTGCCAATCAGGGGGTTGCCCTCCACCATTGGCTAAGGCAATGGCCATGACAGCAGCCATCTCCATGACCCATGACAATGGGTTCCACATAAACCCAAGAAACTTCAGAATCTTGTTCTCCTGTTGTTCATTTTGCATCATAAGTCAGCATCCAAAAGTGATAAATTTTATTTCAAATGTCAGTTGCACAATAAATTTGAATAACCTTTTTCTCTTCTAGTTTGTTGGGGCCAAAGATCTGGAGCCTCTGGTTGCCCTCTTCATCTGAAAGACCCTCCCTTGTACATTTCAGCTGCTCAAACACTTCTTCCACAGGAATTCGTTCCTGGCACAATTACAAAATACCATCATGTTTGGATCAAAGGAAATATTATACAGAAATGGTTTGCCAATGAATTTTTAAGCTCCAGTAAATACCGGCAGAAAAAAATGAACCAAGGCTGAAATGAAAAGAAATTCAGAAATCAATGTTTGAACTAACTTCATGTACCAAAATTAAGCCTGTGGAAGGTCCAAGCGCCATGAGGGTTGCATAATCTCATGTCCGATAATATGCACGCTATTAGCATATGTGAATCGAGTGTGAAGGTCTTACGGTAGAATCGGAGTGAGTGCCATCCGAGGGTTTACGAGTTACGACTAATCGCACAAATTGGACCGGCTGCGGGCATAGTTCCATTCGTAAATCTCAAAAGAAAAAAAAGAGTTTAAGTTTAGATAATATAAACGGAGAGTTTAATTTCTTTTCGAAGCTAGCAGTGGATGGGCACCAAAATCGAAGTCAAACGGCATGAAAAATCGGCAAACGGATAAAATTTGGTAGGTAAAAGACAAGAAACGAAGGGTCTTTTTGAACAAGGCATCTATGACTGATTAGGTAAGACGAGCAAATTCAATCTTTTGCGTCTTCATTAAATTAATAATATCATCTCATGGGAGGCATCTTCCGGGAATGGGCATACCTGAAAGTCAACGCCATCACTCAGCAAGCTAAAGTTCTTTTATGCAAATAGAAAAAGGGGAAATTAGAAAGTCCTTTTGATCATGTTCACTCGTATGTACTGTATTTTGTGTGTTTTTTTTTTTTTTTTTTTTTTGTTGGTGGGGGTGGGGGAAAATCAAACTCGGACTGTTTTTGGAAACAATTTTGAATATTAATATGCAAAATTGTTCAAAAAATATTTTAAACAGGTGTTTATTAGTACTAAAATATAAACTTGCCAAAAACTGAAAGTCTGCAGGCAAAATTGCAAAGGGAAATTGCGTTTCAGCCCCCCTAAGTTCGGGGTCGCGCGTTTCAGCCCCCCGAAACGCCACGTGGCGGCGCGCGCGCGCGTCCACGTCGGCGGGGAAACGCGTTTCGGGGGGCTGAAAAGTCAATTTCGGAAAACGGGGGGGCTGAAACGCAATTTTCCCAAATTGCAAATCACAGGAGTCATATTCTATTTTTTCTTTGTTTAATATTCTTAGAGTTGTTTTAGCTTGTGATTTAATGCGTTATATTCACTATATATTGTCCATCTACATGTAAAAATAAAAATTATTGACAAACTTTTTTTTTGAGAAATATTATTAACAAACTTTTTACCAACCACATCTTCTAGTGCAAGTTTAGCTTGCAACCAAACGTTAACTTCATAAAACGAGCTTAAAGTTTCATAAATAAACAATTAAGCTCACTTATTATGAGTTGAAACTAGTAAAAATAAATACAATTAATTTTAATATTTCCAAGGCTCAGTGTTAACTTGGCAGATATTTTTAACTGAAAAAAAAAAAACTGTTTGGATGATAAAACCGAGGATCCCGAAGCTGGATCAAGTTTTTGTAAGGGGCTTTTACAGTATCATCCTTCTATTTTAATTTTTCTATTTTAACCCCTAAAATTATAGTTTCAGGGACTGAAACGTACTAATGTTAAAATAAAAATGCTGATTTGTAATTATTTTTTTTTAATCACATGATATACGGATTATACGGATTAAACATGAAAGTATCACATGATTAAATGATTACTGTAAGTCTGAGCAGCCGTTGGATTCGTACCAACTATATGCCGAAAAGTTTCGTCAACGCTCCATTTTATATATATTTATACATGATTCTTCTCCGGGAACAATTTCATTTGTATTATTTGAGAAATATTGGATTACAAATGACTAAAAAGCTAGTAAATATTTTTGAAAATACTCCGAAAAATCTAGCAAAATAAAACGAAAACATATAGATGAGTAGGCAGAAGTTCTAACAAGGAAGAATTCAGAAAATCTACAAAAAAAAAGAAAAAAAAAAAGAAAAAGAAAGAAGAAGAAAAACTGTGATTCCAAATAACTACTATAACACAATAAAAAGAAACTAAAAATCCTAGAAACAGAGAGATTTAGAAAGATTGATGAGAAGAAGAAATCTCACCAAGTCGACTGTCTCATTCCTGATCTCCTCCAAATTGATGGCGCCCTTTTTCTCTCCCATTTTGCAATCTCAAACAGAAAAAAATAGCTCGCTAGCTCTCAAAGACAAAGAACAAAAATCAATCTAAATCACGATATTCAACGCCACCATTGCCAAGAGAGAAATGGAGAGAGAGAGAGAGAGAGAGGTTGGCACCTTGGCTTTCAGAACACTTTGTGGGTATTTATATAGGGAGAAGAATTTCAGAGAGAGAGGGGTCGGAGGGGGCAAGTTAATGGTGGGCCAGAAAACAGCGCCGCCGCTAGCTTTTACCGGGAGGTACGTTGCACCGCGGGGCAGTGGACAGCGTTTTCTTTCAATAGCGGCAAGGCAACTGAACCCGCGCTCGCCTCGAGGACTGCGGGCCGCGGTCCAACGTAACGGATTGACCGTTTAATGGAGTTATCTCCTGCGCATAGAATATCACTATTATGCTCCCGAGGAGCGTCTCACTTTTTATAATTACATATATCAACCCTTATTTTTTTTATTTTTTATGTTTATATAAGATCATTTCAAATAAATTATTATTTTTTAGTTAATTTAAGTTAATATACATATCTATTGTAAGTATCTTTTTTTAAAAGTAAATATATACTAAAAAAATTCAAAATGCTGTACAATCTGAAAAGTTTTTTAAAATTTTGGGGAATGGCATATCAGCCCCTCCCTACCAAAATTCAGAACATATCAGCCCCTATAACTTTTTCACTGTCATATCAGCCCCTAGTTGTATAGACCCTAGTTAATTCTCTTATCATTTTGTCCCAGCAAATATTAAAGGACGAAAATGCCCTTACAAATTTGATTATCTCAGCTTTCATCTCCTCTCTTCAGTTCTTCACCGTTTTCCAAATACGAAAATGCCCTTATAAAATATCGTATTCAGAAGTTTTTTTAAAAAAATTATATATATATATATATATATATTACTTTGATTAAGTAATTATCTGAATAAACAAGTATAAGTTTATTTTGCAGAGCAGCACAAAATTAGGGACGAATTTGAACTTATTCCAATATTTTTTCTCAACACTTTTCATAATTAACGGCGATATCGGATTAATATATTGGTCACCAACGCGGACCTCCCAGCTTGATGGGCTTGTGAGACTGAAAATAATTTGCACTCGGTATCAAAATCTCATCAATGACTACTGGATACTCGCTTGCTAAAGACGACTAAATCCACAACTTGCTTGCCTCCTCCAGACGAACTATGTCGATTTCCTGGCAAGCTAACTTAATATTTTCAACTGTTGAAAACACTAAGTTAGCTTGTCAGTTTATAAACATAGCTTGCATGTAACACAAACATAGTTCGCGTTGTACACTAACATATAGCCTGTAGGCCTAATATAGTTCGTCCGTATATTTCATCCCAAACACTAATATAGAAGAAGCTGATTAGTGACAAATACCAAGTGGATGATTTGCGGAAATAAGATATCATTTATTAATAAATATAGATGAGACCGTGTTTTCTCATATCAACCCCTTTTTTTTTTCACTCAGCACATGTTATTTTAATGTTTGAACTGAAGTATTCCGATTGGCTATATTAGTGTTCTCGCGAGCTACGTTAGTGTTCAGTACGAGTTATATTAGTGTCACGGTCGAGCTATATTTGTATCATGACGAGCTAAATAGTATTTTCGGTAGTTAAAAATACTAAGTTAGCTCACCAGGACACTAATATAGCTCGTCCATACACTAATATAGCTCACTAAACACTAACATTGCTCACCATAACACTAACATAGCTCGCCCAAACTCATCCGACACATTTCAACCCAAACACTACGATACAAATACTGATAACACTATACTAATCGTCTCGTATACTAAATTAGTCATATAGAGCAATTTCGAGTTTTAGACAATGAGCTTATTTGAAAAACTTGAAAAGACAACGGCTTATTAGTACGAGTTTTAAAAAGTCGGAGACTGATTTGAAATTATTTCTTAATTGATTAATAAGGAGAAGAAGAAGGAAGGAATGAATAATAAGAGATATATCAATAGTGGCAATTGTTACAATCAAAAGTTTCTTGGTTCCATTTCTAGACTGAAGCTTTTTTTTTAACCTTCTATATTTGAAGCAGTGAGAAAAAGAATAAAATAAGTACTTATTAGCCCGGTATTTCAAAACTTGTACTAATCAGCCCGATAATTCCAACGCGTACTAATAAGCCCTTGCATTTTCAAGTTTTACAAATAAGCCATTGTCGAACACATAGAAGTATTCGAGACGGCTAATTTAGTATTTCAGACGACTAGTATAGTGCTATCAGTACTTGTATCATAATATTTGGGCTGGAATGTTCCGAACGAGACTCAACGAGCTATCTTAGTGTCACGATGTCTTATGTTAGTGTTCAATGCAAGCTAGATTAGTATTAGGGCAAGCTTTCTAGTGTAGTGAGCTAACTTAGTGTTCAACTACCGAATATACTAAGTTGGTTTGCCAGGACACAAACATAGCTCGCCCATAACACTAACATAGCTCGCGTTGGACACTATCATACTCATCCTGACACTAATATAATTCGCGAGAATACTAATATAGCTTGCATTGTAACACTAACATAGCTCACCGTGACACTAATATAACTCGTACTGAACACTAAATTAGCTCGCGAGAACACTAATATAGCTAATCCGAAATATTAAGTTAAACGATTAGGACAAAAAAGGGGTTGATTTGAAGAAACAAGATCTCATCTATATGTATTAATAGATGATATCTTGTTTCCGCAAATCAGTCCCTTAGTAGTTATCGCTAATCAACTCCTGCGATATTGTGTTTGGGCTGAAATATACCGGACGAACCATATTAGGCCTGCAAATTATGTTAGTGTTTATCGTGAAATGTGTTAATGCTACGAGCAAGCTATGTTTATAAACTGACGAGCTAACTTAGTATTTTCAACCGTTGAAAACAATAAGTTAGCTTGTCAGGACACCAACATAGCTTGCCCAGAAGAGGCAAGTAAGTTGTGGATCTACTATCTAGGAGGCGGCAAGCAAGCTTGTCGTTAGGAAACGATTATGCATTAGTCAGTGATGGGATTTTGAACTGAGTGCAAATTATTTTCAGTCTCATAAGTCCATCAAGCTCGGAGGTCCACGGTGGTGATCCATATATTAGTCTGATATCGCTGTTAATTATGAAAAGATTTGAGAAAAAATATTGAAATAATTTCAACTTCTTCCCTAATTTTGTACTGCCCTCCAAAACAAACTCATACTTTTTTATTTAGATAATTACTTAATCAAAGTAAAATACATATATCTAAGTTATTTTTAAAAATTTTCTGAATACAAAAAATAGATTTGATTTTCTCAAAAAGGTTTGTATTGATTTTTTTTAAAAAAAATAAATTTCTAAATAATTATTTTAAGGCTCCAAATCTTTACTTGTTAGAAACATATTGGACTCTTAAAATATACATTCAAATAATTTGATTGAAAATATTTTTAACATAAATGTTGTAAGCACGCCAAAAATTATTTTCTTTGCATTCAATTTTTTTTAAAAAAATATTTGTGTGTGTGTGTGTGTGTGTATATATATATATATATATATATATATATATATATATATATGAAGTGATTTTATAATTTTTTTTTCAAAACTCATAAATTTATTTGATAGAATTATACGAAATATTTATTTTTTTTCCGTAAAATCCCATAAAAATTTTGAGAATAGGGTGGTGAAATGAATTTGGTAAAAGTTATTTGGCTGTGAAGTAAAGTAGATGGCAGTTTTGTAATTTTTTCAAATGTTAAGGTACGTTAGATAAATTGTTGAAAACGTGTTTGAAACAGTAAAACAGGGGCTGATATGATAGATTATAAAATTCAGGGGCTGATTTGTAAGGAAAGATGGTTTTGAGGGACTGTCTTGGCATTTTCCCATAAAACATAGTTCGACATATTTCAAACTCTTTGAAAATAAAGAGCAATAAGATTTATTTCGAGATAAATATACTGTTTGAAAAATTGTAATACATAAAATAAATTATTATTAGGTTTTGCATAATTCAAAATTTTGAAAAAGATGTAGTAAAATTGTTTCGAGATAAAGATAGATAGCACTAAGAATTGTTTCGAGAATTGTAATAAGAATTAAAAAAATAGAGAGCAATAAGAATAATTTCAAGATAAAGATATTATTTAAAAAATTGTAATACATAAAAATAATTATTTTTATATTCTGCATAATTGAAAATTTTGAAAAAAAAAATACTAATATTGTAAGGTCTGTGAAGTTATCTTATATGTGTGGTACTATGTAAGTGTGTATATTCTATTTTATTTATTGCGTGAGTGCGTGCTTGAACGTGTCGAGTGCATACCATATGTTTAGTGATTTATAGAAACATGTGTGTATTTGTGCTTAACAGAGAAGTTTCAATCAACCAAAACTTTAGTTCGGTTGACTGAAAATTCATGCTGAAACCTGTATATAAATGGGTTAGGAGGTAGCGTAACTACTTTTTTCACCCACCCCGTATTTTGAGCTACTTGCTTAGCTCACTAGAATTCCAAGCAATTTCCTTGGTGTTAGGGGGCCTTGGAACTCAATTCTATTTAGATTTGAACTCATCGGGTCGTTGTGTACCCGTTGATATAAATTTCTTCGGGTTTCATAAAAGTTTGACCCGTGGGGCAGTGGGATTTCGCCCTGTAGGAGAGCGGTTCGCACCGGTTGTGTGTAATTTGATATGCTTGTGAAATAAGTATGTGTTATGCTTCTTATGAGTTTTCTAACAGTTTGAATATGGGTGTAGAATATGTTTGGTATGTTTACCATGGATTATGTTGTTACTCATTTTATTTGAATTATGCTAGAATATTAACATGGGATGCATGTTTTGTGATAATCATATTATTGATGACGTCCTACTGGGAGCAGTATTAGAGCGAGATTGCTCGAAAAATGCTTTTACGAGAATGTGTTTTCTTTAATGATGTTGTTCTACCTAGAGAAATATGTGAGTTTGAATGCTCTAGGGATACTTATGATAGAACTAATTGTTATAATATAAATGCCAATATATTTGTAATATTAATGTCTACCCTGATAAGTGTACGAGCAAATATGCTCTAACAATACTTTGGTATAAACAGTTATATGACACGTGTTGGTGTGCCTATAAGGGACCGTCCGTTGGAGTTTACCCGCGAGTTTGAGATCTCTTCACGGGCGTGCGCTCGCATTTCGGGTTCCACCGCGATAATCTAAAAAAAAAAAAAATGTGGTTCTACTTATGTAAATATATAAGCGGGAATACTCTCGTGATACTCTTAGTAGAACATTAAAAAGACTAAAAGATTAGCTCAAAATTGTTGTACTTCTAGTCCCAAGATGTTGACGGGTTTGTCGATGTGGGATGGTATGACGAACAAGTTACAACTAGAGTGATTAATCTTAAAATATGGATGTTTCTATCGAGACTAGTCGGCGTAGTAGACCACCCTGAGGTTCGAGTGTGTTGCTACATCGTATGAGGCTCGGAGTCACACTGTACGGAGATACGTAGCCGCCGAGTAGCTCACTGGGCGCTATGAGATCACCTATGTTGTAAGGTCTGATGCCGCAGAACATGCACTTGTGGCTTAGATACTATGATCTTGATACTAGATAAAGTTACCACGGTTTGGATAGTACCTAAATTAATATGAAATAACTAACTAGTTTGGGTTAGTACCTAGTAATTTCATACTAATTTAAAGCGATTATCTAGTTGTATAGTATGTTTGCTTTTATATGTCATGGATAACATATAATTTGCAATCATGCTATATGTTGTATATATTAATTTGGTGTAAGTGGTGCCGCGATAAGCGTTGGTTTGGAAAAATACCGTCGTGCCGTTTACTAAGTCTATTGACTTACGCTCTTGTGTTTTCTCTTTTCCCGTATATAGGTGATTATAGGAACGCACCGGCTGAGGGTGACTAGACGTTTGTAGAGATGGCTATACTTTGAAGGTATAATTTTTAGGCCTAAGTATAGATAACCACTTATAGCCGTGTATATATATTTAGTTATATATAGTTAAACTCTTGTAATATAAGGAAGTATAAAGGACGCACTAAATTACATTTTTGTTGTGCAAATAGTTCAGTAGTTGCATGTTTATGCACGTTTGCAAGTCATGTTTCAATTACAAATGCAAAAGTTGACACTTTTGTTGATTTTTCCGTATTTTGTCAAAAATATGTATTTGATGCATAAGTGGTGATTTTGTGATGAAAATGTAATTATATTTTTGACCAGGGCGTCATTTTTTTTAAATGACGAAATTGTTATTAAAATTATAGAAGTGGTGATTTTAAGGATAAAAATATAATTACACCACTTATTAAAATCACCACTTACTTTTTACTAGGACTGCATTTAAAATGATGAAACTGTAATTTTAAAATCACCACTTATTTTTAACTAGGGCATCATTTTTTTTAAATGACAAAACTGTAATTCTTTCTGTATTTCGTTATTTTTTAAAAATGATAAAACTGTGATTAAATTTTTCACCGGGACGTCTAGGGCGCCTAAGACAAATAGTTGGAACTTTTACCTCGTGAAGTAAAAATCTTAAATTCGAATCCCATAAGCACCACCCGCAAGAGTGTGAAAATTTATTCCCTCTGTACCCCGTGGAGGATAACACGGGCATTTCTTGATCTAGATCATAAGATTGAAACTTCTCGGTTAGTGAAATATGAGTCGGTACTATCCGTGGGTTTATCTATTACGTCGTCGCACAAAATGTGCCAATTACGGGTAGAGTTTTCTACGATAATTTCAAAAAAAAAAGATGAAGAGAGATAACTTGATCAAAATAATTTTGTTATTTTATATAGTTAATATGAAATAAAAAAAATATCATTTTAAGTTAAAGAATATACTTTACAAAAACCCCTTTTGGGTTCTTAGAAAAAAGCAGAATTATTTAAATTGGTTCAGGTTTGGAATCCAAAGTTCAAAAACAAATTGAATTAAATTAAACCATCAGTCAATTTAGACTTAATTTCTGAACTAAATTCAAAAATTACAGCATCACTCTTGAGAAAAAAAAAACACTCAGAATGCTCGGCTCCTAAAATATCAGCAACGAATATCTTAGGAGCCAAATTATCAAAATCGTATTATAAGATGTCAGCAACGAATATTCTATTCTTAAAAAAAAAAATTTAATTACATATCAACTTGTTTTGAGGACCAATACATAAAATTCGGAAAAATTCTTTTGTAGGGACTGATCCGACCTTTTTAAAAAAAAGAGGGCTGATATGAAATTATTCATATAAATTTAGTTCCAATTGTCCGAATATTTTTAAGTTTTAAACTAACGTCACGTCAATTGATTGGCTAGCGGTAAAAAATACACCAATTGAGGTAATTTTTAACAAAATACTTCAGATTTCAGCATTTTATAATTTTTCCTGCAAATTTTCGCTATTTTCAGGCTTTTTATTAAAAAATATTAGTTTGTGTGTCTGCTACAAAATTTGTAATGAAAATTTTCAGTATTGAAATATATATATTACCTTTATCTCAAAATAAAGAAATAGATACATCACGATATCTCAAGATATGGTTTCATAATTTGCCGCAATTTGGTATATATGGAATAAGCTGATATTTATGAGATATATGGGGTAAAAATAGGTATTAGAAGATGAACGGTAGAGAACTGGAGGAGGTAAAGATGAGAAAAATTAGAAATTACTTGCTATTATTATGATAAAAAATAGATAATAATCATTTTAAGGTCCTCTTTATATTGGATCTAAGTTCGTCTATCTACTTTAAATACTCGTTGTCGCACATTCTTAGTGAATTTAAGTCATAGATTATGTAAATAATGTGGTACACGAGAGAATGATATGTGTAGATGTTAAAAAGATTGAACTTTATCGCTCCTTTTGAATTGAGCTAGATTGGTTTAGATAGCAGATAACTAATAAAAATATTACGATAATTACACATCAAACTCCGTACAAATCAATCTCATTTCCGAGAGATGGGATCGTCTGTGGTTTTAACCACAGACGATCCCGTGTGTTTGAATCTGGACCATTAATCGGTCCAGCACGTATCACGAGATTTTTTATTTAAACTTTCGTCGACTTATTTGATTAAATTTATATATTTTTATGAAAAGTTATGAATTACAAAGTTGTAGACTTTGATATGATCTACAATTTTGTAGTTAAAATTTTTTCGAAAAAATATCAAACAGTGTGTCAAAATGATGATCAAAAGTTTTGATCATTATTTTGACACACTGTTTGATATTTTTTCGAAAAAATTTGAACTATAACATTGTAAATCATATCAAAGTATACAACTTTGTAATTCATAACTTTTCATAAAAATATATAAAATTAGGTCAAATAAGTCGACAAAAGTTTAAATAAAAAATCTCGTGATACGTACTGGACCGATTAATGGTCCAGATTATAGCACAGGGGATCGCCTGTGCTTGTTAGCACAGGCAATCCCATCCCCATTTCCGACCTCAACGTGTTCTGTCATATCTGTTCTATGTGCTAATTTGTAATATTAGTAATAGAACTAATATTTATTTTTCAAAGGACGATACTATTCAGTCTTAATATTTTAGCCTAAAAATAATTTAATTATATTTTTTATACGTCTCGAGTCGGTAAATTATCAATCCCGAGACATAAAAAAAAAAAATACAATCAGGGAATGAATAGTATTTTTATCTTTCCCAAAAGGAAAAGCAACATTGACTTCGGGGTAGTGGGTCACCGGATTCCGACCAAGCAGCACTTTTCTATTTTCTAAGGAACAATAATCAGCGCTTCTAAGGATGTCAATTTACTCTGAACCTAATAAAAAATCTGATTTTCTGTCCCAAAAAAGTCGGGTTTGCGTTTTGAGATTTTCCAACAGAGACGGGAACCTGGATTAAAAAAAATTCTTCGTTAGGGCCGGGGCCAAAGATGGGGATCCGATCCTCCGCTCCGTCCCGCCCTAAAAATGGATTGGGTTGTAATGTTATAAATAGTTTTGTTTGATTTTTATAAATTTATATGA
The DNA here is from genome assembly GCA_002076135.1 of Xerophyta viscosa. Classification (NCBI taxonomy): domain Eukaryota; kingdom Viridiplantae; phylum Streptophyta; class Magnoliopsida; order Pandanales; family Velloziaceae; genus Xerophyta; species Xerophyta viscosa. Next base: position 197,286 of record MJHO01000156.1, read on the forward strand.
TTAAAGTTGATATTATTGTTGTAATTTGCTTGATTGATTTTTAAAATTATATGATTGAAAAAATTAAATAGTAATTGTTATAAATTTGTTATTTTGTTGTATATATTTAAATAATATTATGCATATAATTTTTAAAAACAAAAGCAAATAGGAAATTCTCTATCTCTGCTGGGTTCCTGCGGGGACGGGGATGGGGAAGAAAATCCCCTTCCCATTGGAGACGGGATCGGGGACGGAAAATGGGGATAAAAGTCGGAGACATATATGGGGCTAATCATCCGTTCATTTTCCGCCCCGTTGACATCCTTAAGCGCCCCGTCGACTTTCTGCTTCACAAAAACGCGCGTATTTTCAGTCGTCGGATCGTGTGATCCAACGGCTGCAGAGTTGACATGAGCGCCTAATCTCATGTTGAGTGGAGATTAGGCACTATATATATTATATATATAATATATAATATAAAATATAAGATAAAGTTCGGTATATTTTATATTTTAATATAATTATTTAATAGTTAAAATAAAATAAAATATATATAATAGTTATTATAAATATTATATAATTTATATTTACAGTAAATTATAAAATTGTCTTATTCTTTTTACTCTTTAATATATTCTATATAACTTTCCATTATATTTTTTATGAATTTTCGTTTCTAAAGCTTTTTGAAAATATATTTGTTTTATTTTAATATAATTAAGAAATATTTGTTTTATTTCAGAAAAAATATAGTATATAATATATTAATAAAATTAAGAATTAAAATATAATATTTTTAAATTATAAATTTTAAAAAAATCTTTTAATTATTTTTAATACTAGTATTCCGTACGCATCGTCTGCTAATGTATATATATATATATATATATATATATATATATATATATATATACAATATGTCATATGAAATGACTCAGCACCTTATAGATGCAAACTATAATATTAATAAAGCTCGGACCGGCTTATTTTATACGCCGGAGCTCGTGGCTGCTTCCGTTTGCACAGCTCCGGCATATTTTAGCTGTCGAGGAGGATGGCTATTAGAATCAATATCCGGCTGTTCTTTCCAAGTTCTTGGTTCTATCTCAAATTGCTTATACTATAACATTATTTAGTGTATTTATTATATACTTTAATTCCTGGATGCATGTCCATGCTGGACTTAATTCCATTTGCTGGCATGAAATAAGACGCATAAAAATGTCACCGTCATTGACATATTTGAGTAATATTGACCATAAAAGCATATGGACGGCCAAAATTTAGCAAATCTCAATGAATAATGTCATCAGATACAGCAAAATCATCAGTTGTAGCCATCAAATGGTAGAAGTGATAAAGAAGGTCAACTAAGATTACGTGTCAAAATTATCATCAAATAACTTTTTTTTCCTAATTTTGTTCATGCAAGAAATCATAAAGGAAAATAGCATATCAATATATCCATACTACAACAATTTTTTACTATGCTTTGGACAAAAAATACTTAGTAGATATAGTAAAAGTCATTCAAGGAATACGAGACTTTTTTTTTTTTTTTTTGGAAATTAACGTGAAAATATTCAATGAACAACAATAATAAAAATCATTCAAGGATAGGAGACTTTTGTTTTTCGGAAAATATTTTGTCCGATTTTTTTTTTCGGAAAATATTTTGTCCGAAATCGGTGTATTTTGTACGATCATCGTAACATTTAAATTCATAGATAGCACCGGCCTATATGCTACAGGTCAAAAAATTACAGTCTTTCAGTCTAGACAAGTCTGAAAGCCTGTTTTATTATCTATGGAGTACATGAGGATAAATTTTTTACACCCTTATGGACGATATCTGTAATATTTAAATCCAAGACTTCTGCTTTCTGAGATGGAAGTTCCAACCGTTTTTCTCTATATGCTATGGGGCAAAATGAATTTATCTTTATTTCTCTATTTAATAATATATTCGTCAGCAACTCATCTTGCTTTTAAGACGGCTTATGAAAAAAGAAAAATCACAAACTTTTCCGGCACGATAACTTAACTAGTACGATGGATGGTTCATGAACCATTACTGACTAATTTGAGTTTTGCTCGCAGTGATACAGGATAGAATTTTTTTTTCAAAACTTTTAGAAAAATCATGAAGATTGTGGCCGGTACGTATTTGTAATAACTGTGAGTCGGAGAGCAATGTGTGTCCGACATTTTATATTTCTTAACAGTAGTCCAAGAATTATAATTAGAAAACAAATATTTAGCAAAAAGAATATGAAGAATTGATTATCTCTCGGGGAAAAAGAAGAAGCAAAAATACATTAATGTAGTCCTTGTATCCTTTTTACGCTTACATTTTCTCATGCATAATTCGTAAAAGGATAAATAAATATACCAACATTTTCCACGTGGACACTATTTAGTATGAAATTAGTAATATTATATTCTTTAATCTACGAAGTCATCCCCATATGTTCAACTCTATGATGTCATGTTCGCTTTCATGGCCAAAAATGGTGGCTTTATGATTAAATAATATTGAATGTAAACAATTATTGTAATTTAAATATTATATCTTATTCCAACATGATTAATGAGTGCACATTGAACAAGTAATTAGTCGAATATGTGGACTGCTCGGACCAATTGCTTTTAAATTTGTACTTTTAATTAATATTATTAAGCATTTCATTTGGTTGAAAATTAATAAAAAAAAATTTGTATATTAATTTTCAATTTAAGTTATTAGTTGGGTTAATAAATTATTCAATATCAATATGTAGTAGTTGTTGTTTATGTACTAAATCTAGTTAATATTGTGAAGTTCTCTTTCAATAATCACAGTTAAAAACTTTTAATATTATTATTATTATTTTTGGTTAGTTAATATCTATCCTTCTTTAGTTATAGTATTTCCTTGAGTATAGGGGTCACAATAAACCGAGCTACTATGTTATATATATATATATATATATATATATATATATATATATATATATATATAATTATTTAGAAAAAAAATATTGTTTTATAATAGATAATATAATTATTTTTATATTATTTATGTCTGTATGTAGATATTTTATCATAATTAGCTGTCATTAATTAACTTATTATATTTAATTTAATTTAATTTTAGATATTTTGTATTTTTTGAATTAGTATAGACTTCATATTATCAATTAATAATTAATTAATCAGTTTTAAATATTTATTTTATTTATACATTAGGAGATCGATGAAGGTAATCCAAAGGGTCACAAGATTAATTAACACAAATAGCCAACTTTGATCCCAACCTCTCAAGTTAGTTGGTTAGTCTAATTGAAAACCAAGCTTAAAAATAAAATTAAAAACAATAAAGAAATAACAAGAAAAGATTTTGGAACCAGTGTTATCATTATCCAATATAAAAAATAATTTTATATTGCGACTCTAACCAACTTTGAAAGGGCACGCTTGGACTGATATAAAATATGTGACAATAAATGCGCGATATATATATATATATCATATAATATATTATTTTAAAATATAATATATTTAAATTTAAAATATATATTTATATATATATATATATATATATATAATATATATATATATATATATATATATATATATAATATTTTATTTTTAAATAATTAAATATTTTGAATATATTTTTTTAATTTTAAAATTTTTTTTTTTTTTTTCACTCGCATCGCGGGTGATATTTCCGCTAGTATATAATGAAATAAAAGTGCCGTATTAAGAATATATGCCCTTCGAGGGTTACTTGGATCAACGAATGTGGGCGCTTTTTCCTTTTAATTAAAACAAATAAATAAAAACAATATGGGGTGATCGGCCAAATAAATAGAAAACAAACAAAGAACCTCATAAATCCAATTTCAGCCAAAATTGTGACTTTCGGATCAAATCTCCGAACTAATTTATTGACTTTTTTTTTTTAATTAGTATCCAACTAATTACGTTATTTTTCTCAATAACAACTCATGTGACCTTTAGAATCCATGATAAATCAAAGATAACGTGGCTAAAATTTTTCATATAACATATACTAAATTATTTTATTTTATACAAATTTTTAACTACATCTAATTGAACCGTGATATGAAGATTGGTCAGAGAATAAAATTTCAAACGTACATTGTCCATTGACATACCGTTAAAGATATACACATATTTATCATAATTTTAATAATTTTATAAAAAAATTTATAATGTATTATAACAGATTAAATAATAATTTATAATGGTAATCAGAACTGGCTCGCGAAAAATAATATATAGGACAGTTTTTTTCCCTCCTATAAGGGCAAAAAGCGTTCTGAATCAGTCCTTATAAAATACCTAATTCGTTTTTAGCCTTTTATCAATTTTTGTACAGCAGTATAATGATTGTGTCAGTATTTTTGAAAAAAAATTCAATATAAAAATTATATATTTTGATAAGATTATAATTTTTATATTTAATATTTTTTTCAAAATAAATACTTCTAAGTATTTTGAAACTTTAAAATTTCAGCAGATTAACTGATTAAATCCAAAATCTATCGACACTTCAGAGGCTCAAAACACTTAGTTAGAAATATTTTTCGAAACTTCTAAATATGAACTTTTAATATAAAAATTATAAATTTTATTAAAATTTACAATATTATTAAAAAATTTTACAAATAATATTGATACAGTTGTCAAAATGAGTTTACTAGAATTATAAGAGGGATAAAAAAGTGAAGAAAGAAAAATTAAGGGGTTGAAACAAAAAAAAAATTTGAGAAGGAAGGCTGAAAAGAAACTAATCCTAATTTATAAATAATAATTGTATATCAGTCCCACAAAAAGTAATAATCGCACGTTTCAGTCTTTCGAAACCTGGTAATGCACGATATAGTGGAGCGTGCCACGTAATTGCGAAAATACATTTTTTATGACTGAAATATAAATTTTAGATTTTGGAGGACAAATATGCAATTATCGCTATTTATAATCCACTTATCTGACATTTGGAGCTATGACGTCGTCTGTACATGACGACATAATCAGGGGGGTCAAGACAACACAAACATTGCCCGGCGTTTTATGTTTTCATTAGACACAGTACACGTCAGCATGAGTGCTGCCTTGCATGTTGCATCCATGACGTCGAACGTGAAGACTGAAAATTTGTTAATTCCTTGCCTATGTCAACTTGCTTCAATAATTCTCTATTATTCAACTTTTTTTTTTTAATCTCGTTGAAACCGACTAAAAAGTGATACGGAGACAGACAAGTATACCAAGAAATAATTTAAATATAAGATATAATAATTTCAAAAAAAGGAATATGGTTCGAACAAATTAAGCAAAAAAAATATAAATAATATAAATTAAATATATAAATAGATAATAACATTTAATTAAAAAATTATATTATATAATATTTTATATTTTGAAATAAATTAATAATAAAAGTTTAATTATATTAATAAAAATAAAGTAAAATCATAATATTATATTACTTTTCAGATATCAATATATTATATTACTTGTTGTTACTATTGTATGTATTTCTAGTATTGTATAATATACTACTTTTCCTCAAAAAAAAAATTTAAAGTTAAGAAAATAATATAAATTCGGACATTTGTGTTGAATATTCTGTCTGAAATAATATACATATAGGATATAATAATTTTCAAAAAAAAGGAATATGGTTCGAACAAAGCCAAAAAATATAAATAATATATATTAAATATATGAATAGATAATAATATTAAATAAAAATTTTTATATTAATATAATATGTTATATTTTGAAATAAATTTAATAATAAAAGTCTAATTATATTAATAAAAATAAAGTAAAAATCATAATATTATATTACTTTTCGGATATCAATATATTATATTACTTGGTGTTATATTGTATGTATTTCTAGTATTGTATAATATACTACTTTTCTTAAAAAAAAAAAATTTGAAGTTAAGAAAAAATATAAATTCGGATATGTAGGTTGGACATTCTGTCTGAAATGTCACGACATACATGTCAGAAATTTTTTTTTATTTTTATTTTTGGGATAAATATTTGGTGTATCCGCTATGTGTCCTGTGTGTCCGCGAAGTGTCGATGTCAGACACCTATATAGAATAAAATTTTGACATATCCATGCTTTCTAGATGATTCTTCATTAATTTTGATAAAAATTTTAAACCCTCAAAGCGACCTGCTATGGGGATAAAGCTGCGTAGCGCGCTTGCGACCGCGTAAGCCGAAGTTGGTGGATGAGTGACTCCCAGTACTGAATGTCTGGTCCGAGGGCAACAATAGTTCTAGATTTTACTTCTCGATTAGGTCTAGATCCATTGTGGGATAGAGGGCTTTGTTAGAAAATAATGTACAGTAAAATAATCTGGTATAATACGCTATAAATATTTCCTTTATCACAAAACAAAAAAAAAAAGAAGAAAAAATTATGGAAATAGTGTGCAAATATTCACAGCATATGATGCATACTCTATTATTTGAATGGAGGACTCCTGTTAGAGATTTTCGTATCCAAACGGTTCAATCATCCAACTTCTGTTGGAGATTTTCTTTCTCGACCGATATAATGAATGCTCGATCAGCTAAATACGTTCATTATATATTACTTTAGGAAATGTACTAAAGTGAAAAAAATAATTTTCCCTCGCTTCACTTTATCGATCGAGATTAAGGTGTCTTGATTTTAGTTACAGAAAAATCTTTTTTCAGTTCCTTACGAGCATACGGCTGTGTAGAGTATTTATATGCGGCATTTCTACATGCATTAAAAGCCGGACAAAGAAAAACCGGAGATTCGAAATCCGGTGTCGATCCATAATCATTGATTAGTGCGCACGTATCTAGCGATCTACCAAATCCGAAGCAGATATGGAATGACTTATCGGTACGTCCTCATTACGCCACATATCCTCCTATGATCACTCCTGACCGATTCTTGCTCGTGTGATCGATTGCTCGCTTTATGAGCTCGGCCGGCTCTAGGATCTCGGACCGAGCTAAGGTTTATAACAAGTGCTTCGGTCTCTTTCTTAAAACTAACGACCGTCTCTTCTCCTACCACATCGCAGGCCAAATTATAAGATGTATCACACACACACACACACAGATATATATAATGTAGTTGACTTCAAAATCATATTTTTCTTTGGATGACATAAGATATAAAGTTGCTGGACAAAGTTATTCTTGTTTATGTCAACTTGATTCAATAATACTGCATTATTGGAATATTTTTGTCATTGAATCTGACTAATTTTTTTAGGTTGCTTGAGAAGAATGAACGCCGGAGAATACCTACACAAGAAATACCTGAATCCTTATTAATTCATCTGGAAAATTTCTAAAAGATAGTGACATATTTGCTGGAGGGTCGTAATACGAAAGCAAGCTCTATTCATCTGAATAACTAAAGGGGGACTCTGCCGTTTTAAGTTTGCGGTCAGCTCCTCTATTTTTAATCTATTAATTTTTTGCATCCCAAAAATCTATTTGAAAGTATATTTTAAAAATATTTAAACATAAAAATTCTATATATTAGAATATAACTTTTACATTGAAAAATTCTTTTAAAAAATACTTTTAAGTAAGTATATTGATATTCCAAAGTTTTAATGAATTAGTGGATAATCCGCTAAACTTTTGAAGCCGTAGACCATCTATTTAAATGTATTTTTCAGAAACATTTCGAAAATGAATTTGTAGATTTCATCAAAGTCTATAACTTTCGTATAAAAAAAAATATTTATATAGTAGTCAAAATACTTATGTATAAATTATGAAATAGAAAAAAATTTGTAAAATATTTAAGAGGAGGAACTGATTTATGATAAATTTTAAAAGTAGGGATGATCTGGTATTTTCTTGATCCATATATTGCAGAGCAAGTCTCCCTGGATTTGATTTTAAAAATGAATATTTAATGACATCTTTCGTGACATTTATTTAAATTGATTCGACTGAATATGGGTCCGTTTAATGTCTAATTCTAGCAATATTGGCTATTTGCTTATTTACCCAGCTGGTTATAAATATAAAGTATTAATGAAATTATTTGTATAAGTATTATAAAAATAAGTGGAATTTAGGACTGTTCAAATACAAGCTCCACCTTGTATTTTTCTTTGTATATGGAACAATATCCCTACCCATTATGGAATAATATTCTATCTCCATCTTCTATGGACGTAGGTTTCGATTAAACCATCTCTCATGAAAGAGGGCTGATGTTCATCAGGGGTCCCTGACGGTCCTGATACAATCGGGGTCGTCCGAGATCCCTTGATATGTGTATAAACACATTCTGAGCGGCCTACGGACGGTCCCGATTGTATCAGGACCGTCAGGAGTCCATGATGAATGGTTTTTCTGCTCATGAAAATACAGGTGATGTGGTGTAGGCCTTGGATTATTCCAAAACCGAAGCCTGCCGGAAGCTCTATGAAAAGAACCCAGCCGGCAAGACTAGGCGATCCCACATAATGTTGGCAGGGCCAAAACTGGGCGACCAGTAGTGACGCAACACCTGGTAGCTGGCCCGTGGTTCCGTCACATCTAGTAGTGGACGTCTCTCCTTCCACATGTGGGGTGGGGATGCATCCGGGCGCGGCTCGTCTGTTCCACGCGAAAATAGAAAGCAAAAAGTAGAGTTGCACCCATTTTTTTTGTCCATCTATATTTATACGGATTTTAAAAAATTGTATAAATTTTTTGTTCGTTTATTTGATTTAATTGTAAGTATTATTTCGAAAATATTTTAACTATAAAGTTATAAATTTTTGATAATATTATAGTTTTATAGTTAAAAAATTTTCTAAAAAATGTAAAATGATATGTCAAAAAAATAATCAAAATTTTAGATTATCTTTTTGACATATTGTTTGGCATTTTGTAAAAAATTTTCACTTATAAGATTGTAAATCTAATTAAATCTACAAATTTATAGTTAAATATTTTTCGTAAAAATATCAAAAAATTGTCAAAAGTATCAAATAATGTGCCAAAAATATGATCATCTTTTTGGCAAATTGTTTGATACTTTTATGAAAAAAATTTAACTATAAAGTTGTAAATTTTGATGAGATTTATAATTTTATAGTTGAAAATTTTTTATAAAAATGTCAAACAAAATGTCAAAAAGATTATCTAAATTTTGATCATTTTTTTGGCACATTATTTTATATTTTTCGGAAAATATTTTAATTACAAAATTGTAGATTGCTTTAAAATTTACAAATTTATAGTTAATTTTTTTTTAAAAAAAGCTTACATAAATCTAATAAGCAGATACAAATTGTATACGATTTTTTTAAAATGTTTATAAATAGAAATGGATGGTGGAGATGGGTGAACAGGCGAGCCGCGCCAGATACACCCGCCCATGGCAGTATATGGGGATCAATATCTCTGGCCAACTCGCCAACCGCGGCCAACCAGCATCGACACGTGGAGAATGAATAGGATGGATCCTACCGCACGAACAGTGAGGCATGCATGGAGCCCAACAATTGTACAACACTTCCTTTGTAACATTTTTTCGATTAGTCCCCCAAAAAAAAAAAAAAACATTTTGTTTCTCATAACTCAGCTCTCTCTCTCCACCACCTTCTGTAATTACCATTAATAGAATCTCATTTATCCCATGAAAATAGGCCGACTCTATCATTGGGTGTAGATAGAGATGTCCCGGCCCGCACAGTTTGGTGCGGGCCAACCTGCATGGTAATAGATGCAGGGCGGGCCGGCTCGGCCCGCCCCCTTGGTTATGCCAGCTCGACTCGACCGGCAGCCCGCAGAGCTGAGCCGAGCCGGCCTAGATTTAAAAAAGAAACATAATATGCCGTGCGGGCTGCCCGCTGGCCGCGGGATGGTTTCGTCGGCCCGGCTTGCACGGCCGGCGAGACGGGCCACCTGCTGCCCGCACGAGCGGTCGTCGGGCTGCGGTACGAATCGCGGACCGCGGGCTATTTTGCAACACTAGGTGTAGAAGTCATGAACCTTTTGCTAAAGAAATTCTATCCACCACACCGTTGCATGTGACGTGGTTCTGCACGCTTAAATTTTGGGATAATTGCCTATTACAGCCTGTTTGGAATAGGGGAATGTGGGAGGAATGAATGTGAAGGGAATGATTTAGGGGGGATAGTGAAAATATTCCACCGTTTGGGAGGGTGGAAAATAGGATGGGAATGAAAATTGGATGTAATTTATTTCCCTGGGACCCACAGAATTGCATCCTCTCCAAATCGGAGAGAATCAAGGGGAAATGGATGACTTTCTATGGAATTACATTTCTACCCCTTCTTTTTAGTCAAGTGCTTTGGTTTTTTTTTTTTTTTTTCCTTTGTTTAAAAAAATTGTAACTCAATGTAAATACATCACAATAGCGAGAATGAGATGAAAAAATTCATCTTATTTAAGATACATTGTCATCTATATTTTGCAATTAATATTATACAGTATACATAATAATATATATTATCACATCTGATTTGTATTTTGTAGGTATCCGATATATATTATATTTTATTTATGCATTTATACATATCTTTTTATTTTCCATTTTCATCTATTCTATTCTCTTAATTTTTTCCAAATAAAGGATAAGGGTAAAACGGTAATTTACAATATATATCATTTATTCTTATACATAATTAACTTTCTCTACACTTTCTTTCCCTCCGTTATCCAAACATGTTGGAGAAATATCATTTTCCATCACTTTCTTTCTCCTCACTTTCTTTCCTTCATTTTTCCTTCCCTCCATTTTTCTCCCCTCTTTCCAAACATAGCCTTAGCGCTTGATTTTCAAACCTTTTGTAAGTCTATTTTTTATTTTAATTCTTTTCAAATTAACTTCTATATTGAAATTCATTTTAGAGTATTTTAATTACTATATAATTATTTTTTTAAAAAAAAATTAAATATTAAAAAATTCATTTTATGATATGTATCGATTATATTTAATTTTTTTTTAAAAAAAATTATCTAAATAGATACTTTCTAACTCTCAAATTTTTACGGATTTAAAATTATATGTTAACCCACTATAACTTTAAAGTCTTAGAAAATTTATTTAGGATATTTTGTACAAAAACTTTAATTATAAAATGATGTGACTAATTTTTATATTTACAATTTTTTTCAAAAGTCAACTTAACATATTTAAATGATGACTTTATTTATAATATGCCTTACGAGGCGTGGGCTACTACGTTATGTTGCCCTTACAATTTCAGTTGTCCGTTTGGTATAATGAGCTTTCATAAATTAGTCTTCGATGCTCTTTTGGATTTTTTTTTTTTTTTTCATTATTTTTGTGTTGATTTAATTGACAAAACGAAAATTTTAAGATTAACACGACAATTAAAAACATATTACGTTTGTAAAGCTAATAATGTAAAACAGCATCAAACAATTAATTTGAGGTCCTGCAAAAATCAGCTTTCGAATATGATTTTTTTTAGGATAATGACATATCAGCCCCTCATTTCAAGTTTACATTCCAAATCAGCCCTCCATTTCAAAAAACGTCCATTTCAGCCACCATTTACTGTTTGGACTTTTTTCGGACGAAAATGCCCATGACTGTTCGGATATCTGAAACACATATTTAAAAGTATTTTTTGAAAAAATTTTTAATATAAAAGTTATAGATCTAGACGAGATTTACAACTTTAATGTTAAAAATATTTCCAAAAAAATGCTTCTAGGTAGGTGTTTTCAGCGCTGAACTGTTCAGCAGATTACGGGTCGACCCGTTAACAGTTCGGACCCCGAAATCACCTATTCGGAAGTATTTTTTGAAAATCTTTTCAACATAAAAGTTGTAGATCTCATCGAGATCTACAACTTTGATGTTAAAAGTTTTTCCAAAAAATACTTCTAGATAGGTATTTTTGGCGTCTAAACTGTTAATAGGTACATGAATATTTTCGTCCGAAAAAAATTCAAACAGTGTTTCAGGGGCTAAAACGACCGATTTTTGAAACGGAGGGCTGATTTGAACGTTTTGAAGCCTTAGGGGGCTGATATGGTATTATCCCTTTTTTTTTCTTGTTAATCTAAAAAAAAAAATCATCCTAGCTACTACAACATACTGTGACAGAATTTTTAATTGTCGACAAAAATTATGTCCGAAACTAATTTATTTGTACAAACATCAAAATAGATAAATATACAGATATTACAGATTCATATTCTATCAAGTACAAGATAATTTTTTTTATTTGGACATATGGAAACTTATATTATCCCACCGATTAGTTTTAGCGGTGTCAAGGATCGTGTGGGCCGCGGTAAACCGAGTAGCCACCCCTTTTAAGAAGCTTTGCTTATTTGAGAATTGGAATCTACAGGCCGGAAAAAGCAGAAGATATTGCCAAAAATGAGAATGGAGGGAGTCCACTTCTTGTTTGGGTGTTTCCATCCATTTGGATATGGTTAACTGGTTAAGAAGGTAAAATATGCATAAATTCAATAATTTAAATCAATAAGTTCATGATTTAATACATTTATATCATCTTAGATTGTTAGAGAGAATAATATGTATTAAATATTTAAATAAAAATTGTGATATGTTTAAGTGAAAGTGTAATAGTTTTCGAACCTTAGTTCTCCATCTCTGCATAGATTTTGTGCTTTTTTTAGACAATCACGTAGAATCCATAATATCAACGTATGTTTCTATAGAGACCTCAGACTCGTAGAAAATTTTTACACTCAAATTCGACCGACACTCTGAGATTCTCACATATGGATGTTAGTTTTGCTAAGCTAAATTTGCTTCAAACCACCCCCTTCCAAAATAGCTCGAAGTTACCAAACCCGTATCCAGGTCCGATATATAATCTTCACCTTTTGTAAGAGGAAGCAATCTTCCATTTATCTATTATATATATATATATATATATATATATATATATATATATATATTATATATATATATATACATTTTGGATATTCTTTACGAATTTATGAGATTGTCATGAATGCAAAAATCTAAAGAGTACTGAGGACAACTCTAATAGCCATCCTCCGAGATAGTCAAATCATCAGAAGAACCAACGCATCGAAGATAGCAAGAGTGTAAATCAACTTTAGCATTACTACGAGATATTCTTAAAAACTATGTATTTTCTGTATATAACCAAGCATATTTATGTAAATAATAAATAATCTACAAGTCGAATAAAGATTTATGTATATATTACCCGGGGGGGATTCATATATTCAATTGTTCGGAGTAGACCGGCCAGACAAAGTCCAATGGGCGTTTCACCGTAAGTCCGGCCCCCGGCCCAGTACGCTATAGGATGGGCACCATCTTAGCGGTTAGGCCCATCCTACTATTCCCTAACAACTGCTTTGGTTTGCCCTAACAAAATGTTATGTTATATGAGATGTAGCAGATGGTGTCACACAGTGACGGACCCAGAAATTTCATGCATGGGTGTCAAAATAAAGTAACAAATGTAAGAATGTCGGCGCGGCTGGGCGTGCAGCGCACGCAGGCGCGGCGCGGCCGTGCAGGGCACGCAGGCGGCGGTGCGGGTCGTGCAGCGCAAGCAGGCGTCCGCGGCGCGGCGCAGCGCGGGCCGTGCAACGCACACGGCAGCGGAAAACAGGGACGAGACGGCGACGGCGACGGCGAGACCGAGATGACGAGATCTAGACGGCGAGATCGAGGGCGACTCGCGAGATCGAGGTCCGACCGTCCAAGGTCGAGAGAGACGGCGAGACGGCGAGATATTAGGCAAGGACCGGCAGGCTGACAGCCGGCGCGGGGCGGCAGCAGAGCAACGGCGCGGCGGGGGAGACGATCGGGCCGGCGAGGGATTTCGGATGGAATTGGTCCAATTGGATCGCGTTTTGGGGAAATGAGGGGCGCCACGGGCACGCGATAGACTTAGGGCAAAAAAAAAAAAAAAAAAAAAGAAAAGAAAATGGGGGCACCGCACGGATTCGAACCTAGGTCTCACCTAGTGCTACCATTGATCTTAACCGCTACGCCAACTTTGTCTAACCTATTTATTTTGTTTTTTTTTTGCTATATATTCTATATATATATGTTGAAATATGCCTTGAATTTGATTGCAGCCCATATTAAGTTGAAGGAAATTTATTGGGCCTCAGCCCAATTACCCATTAGGGTTTCTACTTAATATATAAGGAGTTGTAATAACCTTTTAGGGTAAATTCTCAAGAGAGAACTTTGTATTTGGCGGCTAGGGTTTTATCCCTTCTGTGTTCACCGTCAATCTTGTACTCCCCAATTGATAGTGAATCTTCCTCTTCCTCGCCCGTGGACGTAGGAGTTTTATCTCCGAACCACGTAAAATTCTGGTGTTCTATTTTGTGTTTTATTATTTCTTCTCGATTTTCGTTATTGTGATCGTCTTGAGGTGTTCGATCTGCCGCTCGTGTTCTAACAAATTGGTATCAGAGCTTTAGATGGCGATCACGAAGTTTGATATCGAGAAGTTTGACGGCAACATCAGTTTTGGCCTATGGCGCGTCAGGATGCTTGCTGTGTTGACACAAAACGATCTGAAAATTGCTTTGAAAGGGAAGGAGAAGAAACCAGAGGAGATAAGTGATTCTGATTGGGAACAACTAGACGATAAGGCGTTGACTGCGATCCAACTCTGTCTAACCGATGCCGTTCTTAAGGAGGTTTTGGGAGAAACCACATCTGCAGGTTTGTGGATCAAATTGGAGTCATTATACATGACAAAATCCCTCACAAATCGTCTGATTTTGAAGGAACGGCTCTACACACTTCGTATGACAGAAGGTACGTCTATTAAGTCCCACATCAGTGAATTCAGTTCGATTATAGTTGATTTGCAAAATTTGGATGTTAAAATTGAAGATGAGGATCAGGCTCTAATTTTGTTATGTTCTTTACCTCCCTCATATAAGCATCTTAGAGAGATTATTTTGTATGGTAGAGAAACAATTTCTATTGAGGATGTTAAGCAGTCTCTACTTAGTAAAGATATGATTGATAATAATCTTGTTGGTACATCAAGTACTTCAAACTCTAATCAAGCTGATGCTTTATTTGCGAGGGGGAGACCTAAGGAAAGAGATTCCAACAGTGGCCAACAGAAGTCTAGATCAAAATCTAGACACAAGAATCTTATTTGTAATTACTGCAAGAAGAAAGGGCATATCAAAACCGATTGCTATTCACTAAAGAGAAAGCAACAGATGCAGAATAATGGTAACAAAGATCAGAAAAACCAGAACACTGCAGAAGCTAGCGTCGCAGAGGATGATGGATTTGTTCTGTCGGTTATTGATCAAAACAGAGCAAGAAGTAAAGATGAATGGATCTTAGACTCAGGCGCTTCGTATCATATGTGTATCAATCGGGATTGGTTCACTACCTACAGGCCTTTTGCAGGTGGAGAAGTTATGATGGCTAATGACACTCTTTGTAAGGTTGTTGGAATTGGCTCAATAAAAATCAAGATGGGTCATGATGGTGTTGTGAGAACACTGACAGATGTTCGACACATGTTAGGGATGTCCAGGAACCTCATCTCTCTTGGAACGCTCGATGATTTAGGATACAGACATGCAGGTGAAGGTGGAGTTATGAAAGTCACGAAAGGTGCTCTTACTGTGATGAAAGGCAGGAAGATTGGAACTTTATATGTTCTTGATGGCTCCACAGTTACAGGCTCGGCTACAGTTGCTTCAGCGCATATGACAGACAACGATACTACCTTATTATGGCATATGAGATTAGGTCATATGAGTGAAAGAGGTATGGACTTGCTCAGCAAAAGAGGTTTGCTTTGTGGTCAGGCTACCGGAAAGATGGATTTCTGCAAATACTGTGTTCTAGGTAAGCAGAAAAGAGTGGCTTTCAGCACAGCAGTTCACCGCACCAGAGGTACTCTAGATTACATCCACTCAGATCTCTGGGGACCATCACAGGTTGCTTCCAAGGGTGGTGCGCGGTATATGGTCACTTTCATTGATGACTTCTCAAGAAAGGTATGGGTTTATTTCTTAAAGGCTAAGAGTGATGTATTCGCTACTTTTAAGCAGTGGAAGTGTATGATTGAAAAGCAGACAGGAAAGCATATTAAGAGACTCAGAACAGATAATGGGCTTGAGTTTTGTAGTGGGGAATTCAATACTTACTGCGAAGATCAAGGTATTGTGCGACACCGAACAGTTAGGCATACACCACAGCAGAATGGAGTTGCAGAGCGCATGAATAGAACTCTTCTAGAGAAAGCTAGATGCATGTTGCTAAATGCTAGTTTAGGCAAGGAGTTTTGGGCAGAAGCAGTTAGCATGTCTTGCTACTTGGTGAATCGCTCTCCATCCACGGCGATTGATTGCAAAACTCCTGAAGAGGTATTCTCTGGTACTCCTGCAGATTACTCTAATTTGAGAATATTTGGTTGTGATGCATATATGCATGTAAGTGAAGGCAAGTTAGAGCCTAGAGCGAAGAAATGCATATTTCTTGGTTATGCGTCTGGTGTGAAAGGTTACAGGTTATGGTGTCCTGATCCAATATCCCCAAAATTTTATATTAGTAGAGATATTACTTTTGATGAATCTTCTCTACTTCAGGCGAGGAAGGAGTCCTCAATTTCTCCTAGTGCAGAAGGAGAACATATTCCTGTTGAAAAGATTACATTGGAGACAGGTGCTACAGCTTCTTCTCATCTTAAGACTTCAGCTTCTTCTTCTAATAATCCTCCTCCAGTAGAAGCACAACCTAATGAAGAAGCAGAAGTATCTGAACCAGAAGAAGAAGAACAACCATATAGCATTGCGAGAGACAGAGAGAGAAGACATATCATACCACCTCAGAGATACAGTGCAAATTTAGTTGCTTATGCATTGTCAGCAGCAGAGACAGTTGATGACTCAGATCCTTCGACATATTCAGAGGCTATCTCTTGTGATGATTCTCAGAAGTGGTTGATTGCTATGAATGAAGAGATGGAATCTCTTCATAAAAATAAGACATGGGAACTTGTTGAAGCACCTAAAGGAAAGAAAATTGTTGGATGCAAATGGGTCTTTAAAAAGAAAGAAGGAACTCCAGGAGTAGAAGATGCAAGGTATAAAGCACGGTTAGTAGCTAAAGGCTACAGTCAGGTACCAGGTGTTGATTTTAATGATGTTTTCTCACCGGTTGTGAAGCATACTTCTATACGTGTTTTACTTGCATTAGTAGCTATGCATGATCTAGAGCTAGAGCAACTTGATGTTAAAACAGCTTTCTTGCATGGTGATTTGGATGAGCATATTTACATGCATCAACCTGAGGGTTTTATTGTTGATGGTAAAGAAGATCATGTTTGTTTGCTTAGAAAATCTCTTTATGGCTTGAAGCAGTCACCTAGGCAGTGGTACAAGAGATTTGATTCCTTTATGGTGAAAATTGGCTACTCTCGTAGCAGATTTGACAACTGTGTTTACTTCAGAAAGCTATCAGATGGTTCTTTTATTTACTTGTTACTTTATGTTGATGATATGTTGATAGCTGCAAAAGATAAATCTGATATTTACAAATTAAAGGCACAGTTGAATAGTGAATTTGAGATGAAGGATTTAGGTGCTGCAAAGAAAATTCTTGGGATGGAGATTCAAAGGGATAGAGAAGCAGGAAAGTTGCGCCTATCTCAGAAGAATTATATTGAGAAGGTCCTAGATCGCTTTGGCATGAAAGATGCCAAGTCAGTTAGCACTCCATTGGCAGCACATTTCAGGCTTTCATCAGATTTATCACCCAAGAAGGAGGAGGAGAAGAATTATATGTCACAGGTTCCGTATTCTAGTGCAGTTGGATGTATTATGTATGCTATGGTGTGCACTCGACCTGATATTTCGCATGCAGTTAGTGTTGTCAGCAGATTTATGGCTAATCCAGGAAAAGAACATTGGCATGCTGTAAAGTGGATTCTTAGATATTTGCGAGGTACATCTAATATTTGTTTGGAGTTTAAGAAAAATGTTTGTTCGCTTGTTGGCTATGTTGATTCAGACTATGCAGGAGATCTTGATCGTAGGAGATCTCTCACAGGCTTTGTATTTTCTCTTGGTGGTTCTGCTATTAGTTGGAAGGCAACTCTACAACCTGTTGTTGCACTATCTACCACAGAGGCAGAATACATGGCAGTAACAGAAGCTATAAAAGAAGCTATTTGGCTGCGAGGACTATATGGTGAGCTTACTTTAGATTTGGAAATTATTTCAGTATATTGTGACAGTCAGAGTGCCATACATCTTACCAAGGATCAGATGCATCATGAGCGGACCAAGCATATTGATGTGAGGTTTCATTTTATTAGAGATATTATTGCTCAGGGCGATGTTCTTGTGAAGAAAGTTGGTACTGCAGATAATCCGGCTGATATGTTCACCAAGTCACTTTCATTATGCAAGTTTAGGCATTGTCTGAGCTTGCTTGGCATTCGCAGTATTTGAGTTGTGCTCAGGGAGCACTTGTGGAGAGGATGAGTATAGATTGCATTATCTTCTGTTGCAACTTGATGAAATTCAAGTCAAGGTGGAGATTTGTTGAAATATGCCTTGAATTTGATTGCAGCCCATATTAAGTTGAAGGAAATTTATTGGGCCTCAGCCCAATTACCCATTAGGGTTTCTACTTAATATATAAGGAGTTGTAATAACCTTTTAGGGTAAATTCTCAAGAGAGAACTTTGTATTTGGCGGCTAGGGTTTTATCCCTTCTGTGTTCACCGTCAATCTTGTACTCCCCAATTGATAGTGAATCTTCCTCTTCCTCGCCCGTGGACGTAGGAGTTTTATCTCCGAACCACGTAAAATTCTGGTGTTCTATTTTGTGTTTTATTATTTCTTCTCGATTTTCGTTATTGTGATCGTCTTGAGGTGTTCGATCTGCCGCTCGTGTTCTAACAATATATATATATACCCCCGGCCCGAAAAGCAGGGGTGTCGCTTGACACCCCTGCTGAAAGCCTGGGTCCGTCCCTGGTGTCACAAGGCTATATTTTTTTTCCTAACATCTTGTGTGGCAATATAGCAATTTTCTTTAAATAAAGTCCTTCGTTGCTAAACTCAGCCTTTCAAAGCGTTTGCTAAAAATAATGGAAAAAGGAAAAACAAGACTAAAAAGATAACTCTTGCAACTCTGTAACTTTGCTAAAACTCAAAGTCCATTCCTCAGAATGGATTAGTAGATAAGACTAGTTTTGAACCCGTACGAAGCACGATTGTTAGTCACCAATATAAAATAATAATATTAAAAAAAAATTATATTTTAATATATAAATTAATAATTATTTTTATTAAAATATTATATTATATTTTTTATATTATTAGAGTAAAATAATTATTATATGTTATATATAAAATAATAAAGTTAATTGAGTGACGTGAAATAGTGGTGATATTCAGTTATATATATATATATACTATTCGAAAGCTTATTTTATTTTAAATATATTAATTTTACATAAATTAATATTAATTTTATTAAAATATTATATTATATTTATTACATATAATTAGAGAAAAAAAAAACTAAATTACATATCTAAAATTTCGACTTTGATCACCCATTTGTATATATTGTATATAATTATATATAGATTATTAAGAATTTAATAATTACCTTTTAAATTTTTCATTATATACCAAAAGTTACGACTTTAATCACCCATTGTATATATTGTATATTGTATATATTATATATAATTATATATAGATTATTAAGAATTTGATAATGATCTTTTAAATTCTTCTAAATTATTATAATTTATCTTTAATATATAAAATAAAATATTATAAATTATACTTAGTTTTTATTTTTTAATAAAATTATTAATAACACATTAAATATGCATTGAATTTAAAATCTCATTAAATATTTGATTAATTACATATTTATATATTTAAGTGACACATGTCAAATGATAAGATAATAGATACGTCATATGGCATATTGTGAGTTATAAGAAGTGTCACATGGCGCTCAATTACTTTGATACCGAATTTTATATATATATATATTATAAATGAAGGAATGCTCTCCTATTTATAGTGAACTAAAGTTCCGATGAATGGATAAAACTAAGGCTCTAGAGTGTTGTTATTTATGCTCTAAACAATCAAGCATTCTAGAGAATTTTCGTAGGCGAGCTTGTTCTTGTCTTTGCCAAAGTCCAAGACAGCTATAAAAAAACTCTAGAGAACTTCTATTGTCAAGCTTGGCATTGGCCTAGCTAAGACCCAAGATGGCTCCCAACTCATGGCCCTAGTCCTTCTAAATGCCTAGGCCTGTAACACCAGGCACCACCTGGGTTAAGCAGGTAATGCCAGCTACTCTATCGAATGGAAGTTGGATCCGTTTCTACATCATGTTCATTTCAATTGATGGACCGGATAATACCTTAGTATAATGTTATTTCGACAAAAGCAACCAATCTCGTGGTTCAAATACTATGTATAGGGCGTTTGCTCAACAATAGAAGCTAAGCTCTAGAGGGTGTTTAATGGTGTTGAAACTGGCTTGGAATAAGGGATACAAGAAGATTAAGTAAGAACCTGACTATGCTCTTCTGGTCTAATATATTAATGCCGAGAAGATACATGATAATATGTACAAAAATCTAGTGATAGCATGCTGGGAACTTCTCGCATGCGAATGGGAGGTACACGTCTTTCATGTTTATCGGAAGGCAAACAAACTTGTGGATAGTTTAGTCTCCATACCTTTAGGTTAGCAACTTTTTATTTCATCTCCTTTAAAGACGTTCGTATTTTTCGTTGAGATGTTTTGGACATGATATCTTCCAAATTAACACAATCTTAAGGATTCTGCTCCTCTTTTTGACAAAAAAAAAAAAAAAAAAAAGAAAAAGAAAATTACTACGCATAGGCGTGTAGGAAAGATGGAGTTCCAATCCTGCGTTCAAGAATAATGCTATGTTTTGTCTTTTTCTTAAAAAATTGGCCAAAGTGGCTCCGTCCCATACGCTCGATATTGAGTTCAATATATTATCAAAAAACCAAAGAAAAGTTCAATACAAGGTTCGGGTACTGCAATTTGCTGAGAGCAGTCTCTAACAAGAAACTCCTGTTTTGATGAAAATGTTGTGCTGTCCGACCCCTCGTCCGAACGCGTTTCGGCATGCCTCGGAATCGGTATTTCTAACAAGAAATAGGGAAATAATATGGACAACTCTTGTTTTGATGAAGGAAAATACTGTGCTGCCAGACCCCTCTTTCGAAATCGCATCCCAACGTATTTCGGCGCGCCTCGGGATCGGTAAATACCGACCCCGAGGCGCGCGCGAAACGCGTTCTGGCGCGATTTCGGGTTAAGCGATTGGACAGCGTTGCATCGCCCATTGATGAAAGTTATTTCCTGTCACTTCATATTTTTAAACTTAATAATAACTCTTTAATTTTAATATTGCTCATTTAAATCCTTCAATCCCTTAATTGATACTAATTTTGCATCACCGTCGGTGAATTCTGAGACCGCAGACACCATTTCCAATCACTTCAAAGCCTCCGGCAGTAGCAAAATTCATAGCTGCCACCTCGCATCGTCGGCACACACTCTGGCGCCTATCGAGGTTAGCTCTCTGCCATCTCGTTAATAGTTTAGATTTAGAAGCAGAGTCTGAGCAAATCTGAGAACTCCATTACAGAAGCTTCTGTAGATGAAACGAACTAGTTACTCTCGGGCTGGCAACGGAACTTCCATAGTCGCAACGGAGAGCTAACCTGGATTAGCACCGGAGCACGTGCCGACGATGGTGAGGTAGCGGTAATGATCGGCGATGCCGCTGAAGGCTTTGAAGGGTTTAAGTGTGGCATCTGTGGCCTCAGAAGTCACAAACAGTGAAGCAAAACTAAAATTAAGTGGCAAAAAAAATTATTAATAGTGGTATTTGTGTCAATTTAAGCGGCTTAAGGGTTAAAAATGAGTAATAATAAAATTAGAAGATTATTACTAAATTTAAAAATAGAAGAAGTAAATAATAATTTTTTAACAAAACAGATCTATCAATAATTTTGTGAAAGAAATATAATTTTTGTGCCTTATTTTTCAGCCAAAGAGTGTGAAGATATATAAACAATATAGTAGAAAGTTAACATGACTATCGGGAGAGAATGTTGTTTGGTTACTGTGAGGAAAACTTAATAGGACGTTACAAAACTACTGTCTAGCGATCAAGTGGTCGTGAGTTCGAGAAGTAAAAATTACTTTTTGTAAAATTATGGTGTGGTGGCAGATATTAACTAAGAAATTGTCTATTCTTTTCCAAAGTCTCCACTTACAAGCTTGGGGGCCTTTGTGATTCTAGGTAGTCATATATATACATTTGGCTACTGCAAAATTAGGGGTCTATGCAAGGATGTTTTTTTTTTAAGATATCGAGGCGAAACCTCCTCCCGGGCCTCCGCTAACTCGCGGAACCTACGCGCATCCGTCAGCCCGCATTGGACCTAAATGAGCGCAGAGGAGTAAAACTCCAGCCTGGCGTTCGCCTCCAGATCACCAGACATGGAGTGCTACAATACGCAGCCACTAGCTTCCATACAGCCGCAATAAACGTGGCGCACATGCACATTCCCATTACATGCGCACTTCCCTCACGGGTAGAAACCGAACCTGGGTGGGATGCACGTTTTTCGAGGCGAAACACCCCATCCGGTTGACCTCGGTGGGTCTATGCAAGGATGTAAGCAAATGGCTATGCTTGTATAACTTACAGCTAACTAATTAACACTTGTTTGTTATTAAACAAACTAGATTTCTGTTTTTGGGGTAGCGGAGTATCGCAGCGGATGGACAGGGGTTCATGAGTTCTATCCACCTAATTTTGAATCACCATTCTGTCAGTTTGAGGTCTTAATTAGATGAGCGCTACGGTTATGTATACCTGTGCCCCTCACGTGCGATGAGGACTTCGCTTGGATATCGAAAATTTTCGAATAAAGCCGAAACTAGGATAAGAAAAATGTATGTTTCTATTAACAAAAAAGTCTAAACATAAATCAGCGGTTAGCTCGACTTGTAATTGAACGACTTGATACGGACGTGATACTGACGGGGATAAAACTTAGTCGAGCTCAGTCGTGATCAGAGCTTAGACGAGCTCAAACTTGATACTAATGTCGAGAATTCGATGTGAAGCCTGAAGAGATCACGATAAGAAATTAAACAGACCAATTTAATTGGACGTTTAAGTCCAATTACGAAATGGACACACTTAAAGTTCCTAGTAGAAGTAAATAGGTCAGAGTTAGGCCTTGCTCTTGATTTGGCGTCCATTCAGCTCAACTGGGGCCTCTTTGATTTTGCGTCCATACAATCACGACCATGGACCATCAACAATGCTCCAAAATATATAACACATATTCCAGAGAAATGTTGGTAGCCTTGATTATATCATGACCATCACTGAAGAATGATATTTCTAAAAATATTATGTTTGTGACGATATCAATTGCTTTTGACTTTTAACTTTGACAAATCAAAACAACTTCGTCCCAGAAGTTAAAGACGTAGTTAGTCTTAAATCAAGATAAAACCTACAACTCATGTACCGTTCTGTTATTTAGAATGACTTCGAGAAGCGTGTTCACTCCTACCTATAGCACTAATATTTAGAAGTAGCTTGATAGTTATTTTTTCTTTCTTAGATAATGTCAACATCACATTTTGTCCGGACTATATTATTATCTCGTGGACTCAACTCAGACCAGACATACACCTTTACTGACATGTCGTAACTTAACTATTTTTAAAACCGAAGGTTAAAAAATACGGATGAATTGTTGAAGCATCTCGCTTTGACTAAAGGTCCATTTCAGCATCCGTAATTAGATTTTTCGGTGTCAGACATTATCCGAAAAATAAAATTTAAGTCAAAATTGTGCATCCTATAAACCGGATAATAGGTAAAAATAGCATGCAATAATTAAGATATTTAGAAGTCAAATTACCTAAAATAGTTGTCATCATTGATTTTATTTTTCCATGGGATCTTCAATAACACCCAAGTACACATACCTTTGACTATATAACAACACATCTAAAAGAGTAAAAAAAAAAAGAAGGGGGGACGCAGGAGAGAGGGCTGCAGGGGAGAGGCTTAAAAAAAAAAGAGAAAGAAAAAAAAAAAAAAGAGAAGAGAGGGAGAGAAGGATAGTGAGCTGGCCAGGGGAGTAGCTCGGCGTCGTCATCCCTTCCTCCCGCAAGTCGCAACACCTCGACGTCTTCACCGGAGCGGGACACCGGAACGCCGGCGCGGAGCTCGCCGTCCCCACACAACGATTGTACCCGAACGCAACAAGCACCTATCAACTCACGGTAACACTTTGAAAATCATATATTTGTCAACCCATCACAACTGGTATCGCCACCCACGCCGCCGTGGCTTTGCCGGCGGCGAGCCACGGCGGCGGGAAAAACGAAAATAAAAAAAACACACATAAACTTGCACCCTCAAAAACACACATCTACAGTTGATAAAATCGATTTTTGACATCGCCAATGAGCTCAGGAGGGTCGATTACCCTAGGGGTGAGGTCAGCGGGGCAAACGGAGACCCCCGGCGCCGTCGCCGGCGAAAGCGCCGGCGACGTCCGCGAGCTCGCGGACAGAGATGACGACCGGCTAGCCGGTCGCGCGCAGATTTAATCCGCGCGGACCCAGGCGCGAGCCTGGGTCCAGCCCAGGCGCTGCGCGCGCCTGGGCACGAGCCAACTTGGCTCGGGACCGGACCCATATGGTCCGGCCCAGCCCGTTTAGGGCCCAAATTGCTTTAATTTCGTTTTAAATCAATTTTTAATTAATTTTGATGGGTTATAGGTGTATACTTGTAGCCCGAGCATATATTCGGAGGTGTATACTTCCTAAATTTTTTATCTTTACGTATATACCATTTTATAAATAAATAATTGTATAAGAAATATTCCACGTTTAATAAAAATGAGTTATAGGTGTATACTTATAATTCAATTAATAATTAGAAAATAGAGGTGTATACTTCTTTTTCTAATTCACAACAAAAATTAAACGGGGCAATGAAGAGGAAACGAAACGGCGCTGAGTCCCAAACTAAAACAAATAATATATTTTTTTTTTTTCAAATTATGCTCTTTAATCGAATACATGCAAATAAAGAAAATATTGAAGCAAGACGATGGATATTGTCTCGATAAATATATTTTTTTTATTTGGATGCGTCTATCTAAAATGATTTAGAGGGTGAGGTGGATGCCGATCTCTTTTATTCATATTAGATAGATAATTAAATATTCATTTATTAAATAATAAATATGTGTTAAAATATAAATCCAAAATTATTTTAATCACTTATATAGAGTACTCTCTTTTTGAGGGGCGTTCCGTCTTCCCCACACGTAAACGACGAACAAGCCTTTGAATCTCGAATGTGCCTTATCCCGGTTTCCTAGATTTCCGTTAAATATCTAGGTGGCGACTCCAACCATTTCCCCTCTCCGGAGGAAAGTCGTCAACAGATAACGAGACAAAATCTTTCATACGACAAATATCTAATCATTTGATTTGACACAGCTTTCAAGCTATACCACTTTCAGAGCGTGCGTTCTCCTGACACACTGTTAAGTAGATGTATATATATACCACAACATTCAGATATTTTTCTGAAAATTTTTCCTATCATGCATTACAATGAGCTGTCACGAACACATGAGTGATATTCATGAGCCCCTACTCCGTCAGGGGCAAATATTCATATCATGTGCCGGTCGCATGCTATCCCACCATGTGATCTGATGTTAGTGAGTATCAAGACCATATGACGTTAAAAAAACTGCATGGCTTTGCCAATTTCTCGCTTCAATCAGAAAAACATGCAGGCTTAGCATCTGGTATGGATCTGGTTGTGAAATCCATGCATGTTGCTTGTCATTGTGCTTATTGTCCAGCAATATGTTGGCAAGCCACTATGTGCTTCTTGTCTTCTTGTCCTTTAGTTCCGCTAGAACCTTGGCCTTTGCTTGTCCATCGCTCCACGAGGATCTACTCGTTGATAATGGCGAACGATTTCAGTAGGTTTTGGGGGGTGTCCGGAGGAAGCTTATAGCCAATGTGTGCTTGGATACTCCGGCGATCAAAGGCATGCACTCAACCTAGGGTCGGGTTTACTGGCGCGGAGTTAATCGGCCATGAACCGATTCATAAATGCCTTGAACTTCTCTTTGGGCATATGGCTAGCCTCGGATTTGAGATCGGAATTTGAGAATGGTAGCAGTCTTGACTTGCCAAAGTGGTGGAATTTGATAATGGAAGCAGGTCTCAGGCATGATCTTGATTCGCGAAGCACTTTGGAGCAACGATCTTACTGCTCTAGAGATGGCAAGTTATTGGCAATTAAACATACCTCAGAGGAACTCAGACGGTGCGCTTAAGCCCAATACATGGGCAGCATCAGCTGGAGGGTCCTTCGGGATGAGGCGGGTAGATGGTTGGGGGGTCTCCGCAGCAATTTGGGAGTCCGCACTGTCGTGGAAGCAGGGTTGTGAAGATGTTTAGAGGTGCTATAGCTTGCTTGGAATTCGTGTTACCGCCGAGTCGTCATTGAAGTGGATTTTGCTCTGGTGATACAATATTTTAGTGCTCCTATGTTACCAGACAACCGTTACTGAAATATCGTGATAATCTGTAATAAGGAGTTGCTTAAGCATGACGGGGAGGTACATATACATCATACTTATCGTGAGGCTAATCAAGTTACGAATGCTCTTGCAAATAAAGTTTTATTTTATTATTATTATTTTTTTTACCTTTAACAATTCATATAATTGCCTCCCACCATGAGCCTAGCAGTGTGGTATGTTAGAAAATATGTTAAGTTGAATGGCAATAGATATCTAAAATATTCACAAGAATGGCTCTAAGTCGTGTTGCAGTGCCACTTTTTTTTAAGGTTTTATTTGTCCCCACCAGATCGTACAACAGGAGTTGCTCGATAGCCTCTAGGATACAATAAAATCTGTTCGGCGGCGTTTTGTACTTAACGACTCCAAACCACTGAACACACCAGTATATGACAGAATTATCTAACTCTAATAATATCTTATACATCAACAATACTACTAAAGATGATCGTTTATATTCTGAAAAAAATAAGGAGGATTGTGCTTTGTTCTGTATATTTCGGACAACCACTTCCTCTATTATATAGAGTACGGTATTTTCAATAATACAGAAGGATCGTGGTTAAAATACGGTATTTTCAGTGATATCGAAGGCTGGTGCACCGAAAAAACTTTAATTTACTATCTCAAAAAAAAAAAAAGGAAAATGCTAAAGAGCCCGATCCATTAACCCGAAAATCGGCCGAACGTATGAAAAATGCGTTTTCCCGTGCGGTAAAACGCGTTTTTTCACATGGAGAAACGCGTTTTTACGCGTTCAGACGGAAATCGAATTAATGGATCGAGCTCGGTAGCATTACCAAAAAAAAAAAACAATTCATATACTTGTATCACCTCATCAGAAGGTACTACTCTGTTACTTTGGGATGCCATAGGTGCTTTGTCTGCTGGATCATAAAAACTTAGGAATAGCACCTCCTCTCTTCCTTAAAAAGACAAAAAAATAAATAAAATATATATATAATAAAATAACAAAAAACAAAATTGTACAGTGGCTGATATGTAGGCTAAATTTCTTTTTTGATACCCCAAGTTATGAAAATTTTTAAAATACTACCCGATTTGTAAAGCTTCCTCGACCCATACCTACCATCAATTTGCCGTCTAAAGTTGCTGATGTGGCCAATCTTCGTTTCTTTTTTTTTTCTAATTATATTATGTTTATATGCCCCCCTCCATCTCTGATCTTCCACAATCCCGCGCCTCATACAGCTTTCCTGCCCCTGCGTGCCTCCTTTCTCGCCTCAAATCATTCTCGCATACCTGCTTTCCCGACTAAATTTTCTAGATCTTGAGCTCTAAGTTCAACAATGAGTGCAAGCTTCGTGTCAAGTAACGAAAATCCGCTTGGCCTCGGATACGCACAGAATCGATGCAATTGCAGGCAGGTGGTAGTGATCCTGACCTCCTATTCGCGTGAAAGTCCGGGTACACTTTTATGAGGTGTCCAAATTGGAAGGTAAGTATACTTTCGTACCAATACAATTGATGTTGATGCCACTAGAGTTTAATTTACTTTTTCCTTTCTATTAATTAGAATGAAGGTGATTGCGGCTATTTCCGCTGGATTGATCCTCAAACCCCCGACAGATACGGCCGTATCATTCACGGCTTGAAAGAGAAGCTGAAGAACGTCGAAGCAGAGCTCAATAAAGCAAGGCTAAAAGAAAAGAAGTTATGGTTTATAATAGTCGTTTTGATGGCAGTGATTGTGTTCTTGATCTAAAACAGCTTGGTTTGTTTTGTGCAAAGGCTGGTGTAAGGAATGAGTATTAAGCAATGAATAGTTGTGCTAATTCTCACTATGACAGCTTATTTAGTTTAGATCAATGATCCAGGAGGATCTTAGTCGACGCCCAAGTCGAAGAAACGCGGCCAAGCCTAGGCCACATCAAGGCTCTCACGCCAAGGACGCGCATGCCGCGCACATAGCACATCAAGAAGTTCAAGTGCAAGTTCAAGACCAATCCAAAGAGGTCCGAGCGAGCCCAAAGCCTTCTCGAAGTCCGTGCCACCTCAAATTGGCGATACGAAGTCACGCGTCACATCAGCACGCGGAGGAGAGCAAAAATGCCCAAGGGCGCGCGCCGGGCAAACCCGGGCGCGCCCGCTGGCGCCCGGGCGCGCGCCTGGGCAAACCCGGGCGCGCTCAGCGCGCGCCCGGGCGCCGCGCGCGGCCCTGTGCCAGCGTGGCGAAACAAGTAAAAATCAGTTTAATCTTGCTGTAATTAAGTTAATTTCTTGTAATTAGCTTAATTACATGTGTCCCCTAAGTGTCCAAGTGTCCCATAAGGTGTCAAAAGCTTCTAGAGCTTGCACCAAGTGTCATTAGGAGGTAATATCTCTTTTTATCTTTTAATGATGTAATTAGTAGTAGACTCTAGAGTTAGTGAGTCACAACTTCTGTATTTATCCCCTTTGGGGCTGCATTTTGAAAGTTAAGCTTAGTCTCCATACTAGCTTCAAGTAAAAATCCAAGTTCCAAGCTCAATCGAGCAAACTAGCTCACCCGAGCTCAAAACAAGCTCTCATCCGAGCCCATTTCAGTCTTAGCTCCGGCGACCCTTCCCTAACTCCGATCACCGGAGTTTCTACAGCCCACTAGCTTCCCTACAGCCCCCCTATCCGAGCCTTAGAGTTTATCGACCTCTTTGGTCACCACCAAGAACACCACCAACCTCTAAACCAATCTCCCCTCCTCCGGAGTGAGCCGAGCGTTGAGAGAGCTTTGAGGCTAGCTCGTTTCCATCTCGGATCAATCAATCATGTAGTAATGACTATATAAGCAATGACTGTGTAAGCGATTATTATGTGAGTGGCTTTTAAGCAATGACAGTAATCATGAGCATCTATTGTAAGCAATGACTGTGTAAGCAAGGGGCTAATGTTCTTTTTTACTGTATAAGCAATGTTGCCTGACAGCGTATTTTATCAAATGTATGGCAGTAAATCATTGTGTGATTGAGAAATTCATTCATGAGCCAACAGTAGCTTTTATAATAGTCAATGGCAACTTGCTTTTATAGCCAATAAAGAGTTACAAAAAAAAGTCACTCATTACATAAGCATTCACTGATCAGTGTACAAACATTCATTGATTACACATTCACTGATCAGTGTACAAGCATACTCTGAAATTACCCTCATAGAGCCAATATAAAAATGAGCACATAGAACTCTGTAATTACTTTGAATGATTTCTTGCTGAACTTGTCTGGGTTGGCTGACTAGGCTGCATTATGCAAGATATTTGGCCAGGTTATCTTATCCACACTCTTGTATCTCCCATCCTTATTGGCTCAGTAGAGCAGGATGCTTGTGAATTTTGCATTCATAACTGTTGCTAAGACAAAAATTTTTTTTTCTGAAAATGTAATACAACAAGATGTAATGATTGCTTACAGATGTATCAAACATATTGGATTTGTATTTATCTCTTAGATTTTGAATATATGCTTCAAAATGTGGGCCAGTTGAATATCTCTCTTTGTTGCTACATCCAGCTTGGGTTTCTTTATTGCTAACCTCAGCTAGCCTTTTTGCAGCCCTATTAGTAGTTACTTTTTGCTTTCTTTTCTTTTGGGCACCATGTTAGAAAAAAAAAATAGTCAAGCAGTATCCAATACATCTAAACTTACACTAAGGGGCTGTTTACTTCGCGCGGAAGCCTGAGAAGTGAGAAGTGAGAAGTGAGAAGTGGGTGAACTGTGAGAACTGAGAAGTGGGTGAGAAGTGGTGTTTTGAGTTTCTTTATTTACTTGGGATTGTAAAGTAGAGGCTGAAAAATAGTTTCTTTGTTTACTTGGGGTTGGAAGTGAGGGCTGAAAGATAATTTCTTTTGTTTACTTGGAATTAGAATTAAACTGAGAAATAAAAAATATATTATATTTATTTTAAATTTATATTTAAATATTTATATTAAATTATATATTATATCCTATTTTTTGTATGTATCTCTCATTTAATATCTTAAATTTATATATTATAATATATAAATTATATTACACAGGATATGTTATATTATATATATTTTTTATTTTATATGTATTAAATATATATCAAATAAATTTTATATTCTTAAATACTAAAAATTATAAGAGATAAGTTCTAATATTTGAACATAAAAAATATTAAATACAAAGACTTTGTATTGAATAAAAATTTACAAAATTATTACATATACATGTATCCATGAAAATAAAAAATAAAAAAAAAAACGAAAAAAAAAATATATTGTACAAGTATTTCAACCATTGACTACAGTGGTCGCCAGAGAAATGAGAAGAAATCGCGAGAACACAACAGAACTCACGCGCGGAAGACAAAACGAGTTCGCCCACTTCGCAGCTAAAAGCTGCGAAGTGGGCGAACTCAATTTATCATATACTCGCGGAACTCAGAATTGAGTTCCACGAGTTCCCGCGGCGAAGTAAACAGCGAAACTGTGTTCTGAGTTCCGAGTTCCACGAGATCCACCAGTTCCGCGCGAAGTAAACAGCCCCTAAGCAAACTTGTTAAAGATGACTTACTGATGCCCCTTCATCTTGGCTCCTTGGATTAGTGTGTTCATCTCTAACAGCAGGCGGGTTCTTGCAGCCCTTCTTGTTATGTCCATACTCATGACATTTACCATATCTAAGTTTGGCACCCACCCTTGTCAGTCTAGCAGTTCCACATTCATCAGTTACAACTGTCTTTGTCCCCTTTTTCTGCTTTGGAGATTCACATGCTCCTTTCCTCCTCTCAGTCCTTGGCCTCCCAGGTTTAAATTCAACCTCTGGTGGCTTAACTGGTCTCCTATTAGACTTAGGCCACAGATATTTTCCATTAACACAGGAACCAAGCCCTAAATAACAAATCAAGATTTGTTAGTCATGCAGTGAACATCAAGAGTAAAGCAATAAACTCGTATCACTATGAATTCTCAAATCTCTAGCCAACAAATCTAAGAACCATCCCCATGACTGCTTATTTCTGATTCTACTACAGCATAGGCCACAAGATAGATGCTATTGTCTGCATCCACACCCACAGCAGTGAGAAGATATCCTCCATACATTCCCTTAAGGAAGCAACCATCCATAAAAATTATTGGTCTACAAAATTCAAATCCTTTTTTAAGTGCTTCTATACATACATAAAACCTTTTGAATGTCAGACTTGGTGTTACTAGAGCCACAGTTGTTCCCCTATTACACCTCTTAAGCTCTACACCATAATCATGTAGCATGCTATACTGTTGAGCAGCATTTTCCATAACCATCTTGAGAGCATAAAGTCTGGCCTTCCTAGCCTTTGATCTAGTAATCCTCAACCTAAAATCTCTATTTACCTCATCAATAAGGCCCTCCAAACTCCAGTTAGGGTCAGATTTGAACTTCTCAGCATAATGTTCTCCTAATCTCCTATAAGTCAAATTATGATTTTCCTCCTCAGCTGAACAACTATGGACATTGTTAAGTGTTTTAACAATAAGACTAGGACACCTCCCTTTCTTGCTTGCATATATATCCCATGGACAACTTTCAACACAGATTGCTCTAACTCTCTCCTTATCATTATACTTCATTCTTATTGGATAATTCCCACTGATGGCATATTGCTTTAAGGCTGCTCTAAGCTCCTCTATGCTTGCACATGTCTGGCCTACCTTAAATGCATGATTTTTATGGTCACCTGCAGAAGCACTATGTATAGTGTCCTTTCTAGACTTTATCTTATATTTAGCAACTCTCTTATAGTTAGCAAGATTATCAGCACTTTCTGAGTCACTAGATAGGCTCCTCAACTCATCCTCATCTTCATACTCTGAGCTTGGGTACTCTACAGCAGCCTCTCCATCATCATTTACATGATCTACATAATCTGAAGTTGCATCATATTCCTCATCAGAAGGCCATTCATCAACACTGTCACTATCCTGAACTTCCTTCCTTATCTGTTCCTCAGCAATTTCATCATCATTAGGGCACCATTCAGGATCAGTATCACTGTCTTCTTCATTTACTTGTGTCTGCTCTTTAGTGGCTTCATCACCTCAAATTATCACTTTGCACTTCAGTTGATCTATTCTCCAAATTCTGTAGAGGGTCAACCTGATATACATCTAAAGAATTAAATTCATCACACCATTGGACCATAGCATATGCATCTTGTTCTGTTTGGCAACAAATAAAACCCTTTTCAGGATGTCTCCAGTAATACACTAGCCTAGATACCACACGTCCAGAGCATTTCAGCAAATCACTAGATATCTCTTTACAATAATGGATACATGATCTTTATCGACATCATCTATAAAAAAGGGTTTTTCTTTTGTCACGTATTCCACGTCAGTTTTTCTAATAAAGACCACACTATAATGCATAACTATAGTCATCCGTTCCGGATCAGTCGTTACTGCATATACAAAATACAAGTAAACCAAGTAAAACCAAGAAAAAGATGACAAATCTAACACACAAAGAATCAAAAAATAATAAAATAAAATTCTGAGATCGATTGCAACAAAGCACAAACTCCCCTAACTTTCTTTTTCCGTCACCGCCATGACGACATTGCCAGCCTCCAGCCATTCAGTGAAGATTCCCGATGTTACTGGGAGGGGGACAAAAAAATATGATAAATTCTTGTTGTATGTGACAATTTTTGGGGACAAAGAAGTAGTGTGATCGAGAATTGAACCAAGAAAGTTGGTAGGGACGAAACAATTTGTTGGGGATGAGACAAATTGGTGTCGGAAGTAGGGACCACCGGCGAGATGGTGGGAATGTATAAAAGAGGGGTGGAATGTGTAGCGGAGGTAGACGAAGGGCGGGAAACCTTGGTGGAGAGCGCGGGAAATCTCGGTGGAGAGCTCGGGTTTGGCCAATGTCTGTGTGGGTCGAGGAGATATGGGCCACATCAGTAACTTTAGACGGCAAATTGACGGTGGGTATGGGTCGAGGAAGCTTTACAATTCGAATAGTATTTTAAAAATTTTCTATAATTTGGGATATCAAAAAAAAAATTTAGCCCTGATATGCAAGTCTCTCAAAACTTGGCATTTTTGGCGAATCGGGCCCCCCCTTAATTGGTTATTGGCGAATAGCGCCCCCCTAATTAATTTTGGCCAAATCGCGCCCCTTTACGCTGGAAAATGACAAAAATACCCTTATCTTAGTTTTTCGATCATAACTTTTTGTATAATACTCCAAATGAGCTGAAATCGGTCCCGTTGGAAAGATAATTTAATTATCTTTCCAATGGGACCAATTTCACTCAATTTAGAGCTCTATACGAGAAGTTATGTAAAAAATACCGAATCAGCGTCAAACTGCTATGGTATTTGACAGCGTTTCGGTATTTTTAGTATAATCTTTAGTAGAGAGCTCCAAATGAGATGAAACTAGTCCCATTGGAAAGAGGACTCAAATAGCTTTCCAACAAGTATAAAATCAACACTAGGACATATCAGCGAACACCTGCGAACACCTGCGAACACCCGCGAACACCTGCGAACACTTACGAACGCTTTTCTACATAACTTTTTATATAGTACTCCAAATGAGATAAAATCGGTCCCGTTGGAAAGATATTTGAATTATCTTTCCAATGGAATTAGTTCCACAGCATTTGGAGATAGGTACGAAAAGTTATGTCAAAAAAACCGAACTAATATCAAGCTGCTACGGTATTGGACAGCATGTCGGTATTTGTGGTATAGCCTTTAGTAGAGAGCTCCAAATGAGATGAAACTAGTCCCATTGGAAAGAGGACTCAAATATCTTTTCAACAAGTATAAAATTAACACTAGAACATATCAGCGAACACCTGCGAACACCTGCGAACACCTGCGAACACCGCGAACACCTGCGAACACCCGCGAACACCTGCGAACACTTGCGAACGCTTTTCTACATAACTTTTTGTATAGTACTCCAAACACGCTGAAATTAGTCCCGTTGGAAAGATATTGGAATTATCTTTCCAACGGGACCGATTTCATCTCATTTGGAGTACAATACAAAAAGTTATGTAGAAAAGCGTTCGCAAGTGTTCGCAGGTGTTCGCGGGTGTTCGCGGGTGTTCGCAGGTGTTCGCTGATATGTCCTAGTGTTGATTTTATACTTGTTGGAAATCTATTTGAGTTCTCTTTCCAATGGGACTAGTTTCATCTCATTTGGAGCTCTCTACTAAAAGCTATACCACAAATACCGACATGCTGTCCAATACCGTAGCAGCTTGACATTAGTTCGGTTTTTTTGACATAACTTTTCGTAACTATCTCCAAATTCTGTGAAACTAGTTCCATTGGAAAGATAATTCAAATATATTTCCAACAGGACCAATTTCATCTCATTTGGAGTACTATACAAAAAGTTATGTAGAAAAGCGTTCGCAAGTGTTCGCAGGTGTTCGCGGGTGTTCGCAGGTGTTCGCAGGTGTTCGCGGGTGTTCGCAGGTGTTCGCGGATGTTCGCAGGTGTTCGCAGGTGTTCGCTGATATGTCCTAGTGTTGATTTTATACTTGTGGGAAAGCTATTTGAGTCCTCTTTCCAATGGGACTAGTTTCATCTCATTTGGAGCTCTCTACTAAAAGCTATACCACAAATACCGACATGCTGTCCAATACCGTAGCAGCTTGACATTAGTTCGGTTTTTTGACATAACTTTTCGTACCTATCTCCAAATGCTGTGAAACTAGTTCCATTGGAAAGATAATTCAAATATCTTTCCAACGGGACCAATTTCATCTCATTTGGAGTACTATACAAAAAGTTATGTAGAAAAGCGTTCGCAAGTGTTCGCAGGTGTTCGCGGGTGTTCGCAGGTGTTCGCGGGTGTTCGCAGGTGTTCGCAGGTGTTCGCAGGTGTTCGCTGATATGTCCTAGTGTTGATTTTATACTTTTTGGAAAGCTATTTGAGTCCTCTTTCCAATGGGACTAGTTTCATCTCATTTGGAGCTCTCTACTAAAAGCTATACCACAAATACCGACATGCTGTCCAATACCGTAGCAGCTTGACATTAGTTCGGTTCTTTTGACATAACTTTTCGTACCTATCTCCAAATGCTGTAAAACTAGTTCCATTGGAAAGATAATTCAAATATTTTTCCAACGGGACCAATTTCATCTCATTTAGAGTACTATACAAAAAGTTATGTAGAAAAGCGTTCGCAAGTGTTCGCAGGTGTTCGCAGGTGTTCGCGGTTGTTCGCAGGTGTTCGCAGGTGTTCGCAGGTGTTCGCTGATATGTCCTAGTGTTGATTTTATACTTGTTGGAAAGCTATTTGAGTCCTCTTTCCAATGGGACTAGTTTCATCTCATTTGGAGCTCTCTACTAAAAGCTATACCACAAATACCGACATGCTGTCCAATACCGTAGCAGCTTGACATTAGTTCGGTTTTTTTGACATAACTTTTCGTACCTATCTCCAAATGCTGTGACACTAGTTCCATTGGAAAGATAATTCAAATATCTTTCCAACGGGACCAATTTCATCTCATTTGGAGTACTATACAAAAAGTTATGTAGAAAAGCGTTCGCAAGTGTTCGCAGGTGTTCGCGGGTGTTCGCAGGTGTTCGCAGGTGTTTGCTGATATGTCCTAGTGTTGATTTTATACTTGTTAGAAAGCTATTTGAGTCCTCTTTCCAATGGGACTAGTTTCATCTCATTTGGAGCTCTCTACTAAAAGCTATACCACAAATACCGACATGCTGTCCAATACCGTAGCAGCTTGACATTAGTTCGGTTTTTTGACATAACTTTTCGTACTATCTCCAAATGCTGTAAAACTAGTTCCATTGGAAAGATAATTCAAATATATTTCCAACAGGACCAATTTCAGCTCATTTGGAGTACTATACAAAAAGTTATGTAGAAAAGCGTTCGCAAGTGTTCGCAGGTGTTCGCGGGTGTTCGCAGGTG
This sequence comes from Xerophyta viscosa, assembly GCA_002076135.1. Taxonomy (NCBI): domain Eukaryota; kingdom Viridiplantae; phylum Streptophyta; class Magnoliopsida; order Pandanales; family Velloziaceae; genus Xerophyta; species Xerophyta viscosa. The sequence continues at coordinate 233,892 of MJHO01000156.1, forward strand.
TTCGCGGGTGTTCGCAGGTGTTCGCAGGTGTTCGCTGATATGTCCTAGTGTTAATTTATACTTGTTGGAAAGCTATTTGAGTCCTCTTTCAAATGGGACTAGTTTCATCTCATTTGGAGCTCTCTACTAAAAGTTATACCAAAAATACCGAGATGCTGTCCAATACCGTAGCAGCTTGACATTAGTTCGGTTTTTTTACATAACTTTTCGTACCTATCTCCAAATGCTGTGAAACTAGTTCCATTGGAAAGATAATTCAAATATCTTTCCAACGGGACCAATTTCATCTCATTTGGAGTACTATACAAAAAGTTATGTAGAAAAGCGTTCGCAAGTGTTCGCAGGTGTTCGCGGGTGTTCGCAGGTGTTCGCTGATATGTCCTAGTGTTAATTTTATATTTGTTGGAAAACTATTTGAGTCCTCTTTCCAATGGGACTAGTTTCATCTCATTTGGAGCTCTCTACTAAAAGTTATACTAAAAATACCGAAAAAGCCTGTCAAACCATAGCAGTTTGACGCTGATAGGTATTTTTTTACATAACTTCTCGTAAAGAGCTCTAAATTGAGTGAAATTGGTCCCATTGGAAAGATAATTAAATTATCTTTCCAACGGGACCGATTTCAGCTCATTTGGAGTATTATACAAAAAGTTATGATCGAAAAACTAAGACAAGAGTATTTTTGTCATTTTTCAGCGTAAAGGGGCGCGATTTGGCCAAAATTAATTAGGAGGGCGCTATTCGCCAAAAATGCCTCTTTTAGCGTGTCATAACATCAATTTTAGCATCCATACCTTTCTTTCCTCGGGTGCACCCCCACCCCTCCTTCGGCAAACGCACCGCCCCAACCGGCCAACTGAGCTTTTTTCACCTCTCAATGGCACTGCCTCCGGCTTTCCGTAGCACCGCGGACAACAGTAGGTATCCCCAACGATTAATTGCTTTTAATTTGTTCTTCTCTATTTCTCTATTTTTTTTTTTTTAATATTTTTCTTCAATTATGCCAGCTTCTAGTATTTGAGGGGAATCAATTGATCCCACTGCGATCTGGCATTCGACATGGAAGGCAAAAGATGCAGGCTTTGGTGGCCCAAGCAATTGCTTCGTTCCAAGACTGATAGTGGTTTCGTTCTATTTGGATGGTATTTTGGTAATTTGAGCTCATTGGACATTGTTGTGGCTGCTGCAGTCTCTCCATCTCAAGCATTAGGTCTTACTGCAGACTCACATCTCGTGGTAAAATCAGAAACTTGTGTTGTTCTTCATTTCCATGGTTTAAATGCTTACTGTGAGCACCTTGTTTTATGTTGGAATTTATTTATAAAGCATAGCAAGCAAAACTCATTGGCATTACGTATTTTTTACAGACATTTTGCTATTTGGTGAATCCAAATCTTCTTCCCCCCAATTCCTGTCAAACCTATTATATGCTGACAATTGTCAGACTAACCAATTTAGAATAGTTACGTAATTACGTCTGGAGTGGTGCAGAACGTTTGGATTGTGTCGGCATATGATAGACGTTTGGATTGTGTCGGCATATGATAGATCGAATAGATACTAGGACAGGTTGGGGATAGAAGATTTGGCGAGTTCCAAATCTTCTGTCACCAAATCCCGTCCCACTATTTCTCCCACATATTAGATGCTAACATGTGTCTTATTTTACCAAATTTACAATATCTACGTCCGAAGAGGTGCAGAAGATTTGGATTAAAGTTACATGTATTAGAATAGTAGGCGGCTAGGCAATGGAATAGGTATTGGGAGTAGAAGATTTGGACACCTGTTTGGCATCTCATAAGTTCTCTGAGTTGCAATGGTTCAGAGTGTCGACTTTTATGCACTTGCATTACTTTTGCTCCATTGTACCCAACAAGTGATGCATCGGTTTAACAGTTTTTGCATGCATTTTAATATTGTGCTTCCTTTTTTTACCTTGTTAATCCTGAGTTACGATGTCAAGTACATTGATGTAAGCTAATAAAGTATTATGCGTTTTTTATTGCCTAACTGTCTGGGACTGCTATGCTTAAAGTGTTTGAAGTTATCAGCTACTGATGGTGCGTGCTTTGACTGATCTTCTGTATTTTTCTTAGAAGATATGAAAATCTTTTATATTTTTATCTGAAGGTTTCTTTTTCAAACGAATTTTATACATACATGGACATGATCAATCAAATAAGTTGGTGTTTTAAATTGTTAAACATCTTTAAAGCTCTTGATTTTCCCCGCCGGACTGCTTAATATGCCTTCAAAGTTGCTCCAATTATCCTTCCAAATTCATGAACCGGTATAGCTTTTTATTAGAGAAAGGTAACATCAACTAGTTAAATTTAGCAAAAGGACGGGTGGGTGTTTACTGGGTGTATTTAGATGTTTGTTGCTTAGGCTTTTTGTGCTTGATTGTATTATTATGCAGATATGTTTAGACATGTATGTGTTAGTATTTATAGTTCTTGACTTCTTTGTGAGATGCTGTTTGAATTAAAATGATACTTTCTAATGCAACCTCAATTATCACGAAATGATGGACCTGCTCGTTAACTCCGTCAAAATGGGAGATGCTGTTTCGTAGTTACTTTTGTTCATCCACTGAGTTGTTTTCTTTAAAGCATGCCTATACGTTCAGACATTATCTAATTTATTGAGTTACTTGGACTAAACTAGTATGTACTGGATAGAGCTTATTAGTTTCTGTCGCAATTGCAGAAGCCTGTCATGCATAACCGTACACATATTGACATCTACTATAAAATTTGATGGTTTTGGAATAAACTTGAAAATTCAGGAAACTCTTAAGTCGATTACCAGGGTGCTGCCTGTAAATCTCCAGGAGTCTTCGACATTCAAACCTGTTGGATTTTATGCAGCAAATGACAATGAGAAAGATCGGAGAATGAAATCTCAAAAAAGTAATCTTGAGAACAGAAAACCTCATTCTCTTATAAACAAAGGAAAAGATGGTTTAGGAACATCTGTTTGTGGAGGTGTGATTGGAGAGCATGGTGAAAGGTTACCAGAAGGCTCATCGCCTGCAGCTTCTGGAGGATCGAGTTGCGATTGTGAGAATCTTAGTCAGTTTAAAGATCTTTATAAGCCGTCTTCAACAGATTATGGAATCTGGATATGCTTAGCCTCTACATTTGAAGGAAAACTGGGGAAGGAGAAATTTTGGATACCAGAACTGCATCATGTTCATCTAAAAGGGATTATATTTCCAATTGACGACGTCCACGTATGTAAGTCAGGACTCCCCACTTCTACATTTTTTATATCTAACTAGGCATCTCCTCTCTGAAGTACTTCATTCTTCTGATGTTTTCAGTTGATAATATATAAACCTCCGGCATATGGAAGCCATCATTTTTTGTTAAGATGTAGTGATCATATTGAGAAGGTTGGATTACCAATCAAGAAACCACTTTGGATCACTGAACTTCACAAAAAGCGCCAATCACCTGACCTGGTTAGCACTCTTGTACTATGCCTTGTATATTTCTATTCCAGAAGGTTCTCTTACCGCATCTAACTGAACTTCCTTTCAAAGGGTCCAGTTATACTGGCTCTTAATTGTGCAACTTCTGCTAAGGAATTGCTGCAAAGACAATTGAGTAATGGAGGATACTCTTCCCAATCATCTGGTCAATCTGTGTAAGCTTCTTCTTCACATATTGGCCATTTATGTGGCAATATTTATTTTCTGCCGTGGTTTATTTGATGTTTCTGGATTGTTTAGGATTGGATTCATATTCTATCATACAATGGCAATGTTCCTGGCATCAATATCCACAGCTATATTTATTCTCCTTCAGATTTTCTATCAGCTTCTGCATTATGGATCCAACTCAGTATTGAAAATATTAAGTAAACCGTTTAGGGCGACTTGGAAAAATGTTCACATACGGAGCTCCCAGTTTCTCTACTGGCCAGTGCTTCTTCAAGGTTATGGTTGCAGGTGATGGTGTATGCCAACATTGTCGATAGATTCTTAAGTCTTCATTTAGTTTTTCACATGTATTTTCCGAATGCAGCTTCAAGTCAAATGTTGAATATTCTCACAGAGTTACTCTCAGGAAGCACGAGATATGGTTTAGTCTAGCTGTTGACATTCTCTTGGGTAGCATTGTTGGGCTTACTGTGTTGGCTAATATTGATGCCATTTGTTTTTGGATTTCTAACTTTGCCAGAAATTTAACAGACAATTTGTTGCGTTCCGGCTGTGTGTGGTTGATGGATGTTCCAGCAGGTTTTAAGCTAAACACTGAGCTTGCAGAAAGTCTTGGCATGATATCTCTCAATGCAATTCAAGTTTTCTCTACCCTCTGGGTGCTTATGGGTTCTTGGTTCAGATATTGTGTTATAGGGATTGCATTATTTGGATTTTTGTTCGGCATCACTGTTCTTTCTGCCCTATGTATAGACATGCTTAAGCTTGCAACACTTCACATTTTGATTCTTCATTGGGCAATATCTTTTCTGTATGCACAGCAGATCAGGGCCTTGGCATCTCTTTGGCGGCTTTTTAGGTAATGCCTTCTTGTGAAATATTTGACGCCTTTGATGCTTAAGTCTGGACGTAATTCGATGTCATTAAGGATGTCATATATATGAATTGCAGCTAATATGGATAACTAATTTGCCTAATGTTTTTGTTATGTGTTCAAAAAACGATAGTTAGTAGCAGTATAGATAAGTTTATGCTTTCAGATATCCAACATATGTATTTTGTTGATGACTCCAACTTCAATTTATAGAAGATGAGATGACACCAATGAAAGGGATCCTCATTGTAGTTCCAGTGGAACATACCTTCTGTTTCTTTCTTTTTGTGAAGAGTGAGAGTGACTTTGATGTTTAGAAGCGAATATGCTTAGGAATTTTAGGATTTGTTTAGTAGAACCAAGTTCCTACTCCTCTGAAGTTAAGAAGTACAGTTCAGCTTTTTTCTTTTACGTAGTTTAAGCTCTCATTGGAAAGCCAAACACAGATACGTCATTACCTAATTCTCAGTCAATTGGAATTTTTTGTTTTACGTAGTTTAAGCTCTTATTGAAAAGCCAAACACAGATACATCATTACCATGACTTCCTAATCCAAGAAGATATGCTAGCCACTACAAACCCTGGGCCTTTGAATTATGGCTTACTAAATTAAAGTATCTTTACTGCTTTCAACAACGCGCAAGTTCAAGTTATGGTACAAAAGCTTTCAAGAAGATAATGAACAAAAAATACCGTATAAGTAAGGGTCTACTTGGTTTTCAGGCAATATATATGTTATTATATGTTGATTTGTTCCCCCTATCTTTTTTGTTTATGTTGGTCATTAGCATCAATTTATAAGAAATAAGCATCCAAACCAAATGTCTTAAATCTTGACTAATGATGCTGATGATTCTCATCTAGTTAGACAAGTAAATTTTATATATGTGATAAGTCAATATGTCGATGATAATGATTGTTGTACATCCTTCGTCCTGATATGAGAGTTATGCTTATTCCTTAGTGAACCTACTTATTATTTAGATGTTATTCCTGTGAATTTTACTTTTATGCAGAGGACGAAAGTGGAATCCTCTTCGGCAAAGGCTAGACAGTTATGACTACACTGTCGAACAGCACGTTGTTGGCTCACTATTTTTCACTCCACTATTACTACTTCTTCCAACAACATCAGTGTTCTACATTTTCTTTACCATGTTATACACTTCTATCAGTGTTTCCTGCATCATGATCGAGATAATTATTTCTATGCTTCATGCGACTCCCTATTTGGAAATATTAGTATGGGTGATAAAGAGGAGGATATTTCCGTCCGGAGTATGGTTCAAATTCGTGCCGGTTCCACTTACATCGAGACTCTCATATCAAAGTTTATCGGATGATACTTCAAGATTATGTTTCGAAAGAAATAAGGCTGGTATGTTAAAGAATGAGAAATCACAACCGGTGGTGTCTCTCCTTGAGAGCAATCATTTAACATTAGGTAAAAATGACTTTGTTTCTCTGCACAACACAGTGATAGCTGAAATTTAGTCTATCTTCTTCTTCCATCTCATATTCATATGGCCAAAAGTACTGGCCGAGTTATTCTTTAATCTTCTTGTCCCTCTTTCTTTGTTCTTCATTGCATTTACGCTAGTCAGTAACAAGTTCCAGTTCTAGTTTTTTGTTTTCCATTCCAATGCTAGCTCTCTAATTTAGTCTAAAGAATCTCTACTATGAGGTGCAATAATCCCGTCCACATTTTCGGACGATAGGCCCCACCATTATTCAAACATGTGGTGGAGATCATCCATCTCAAGAGTTCAAATTAATCGGATAATTCTCTACATGTCACTTTAATTTGATCTCCTGAGCCTCTGGTTTATTCACTCATGCCTATCTAAAGCTCACACTATTGTCACGGAAAGATGCCATTATCATAAACTATTGTCTCTGTTCAGATCACCCGTTCATCATGATATTGTGTTGAGCTCTAATTACCTAGTTTTGAAACCAAATTTTCTGCACCAACCTCTGTCCCAATATCTGCCCCATTCCTTTTATAGATATTAACAAAGGAGGAGAATAATATAGAAAAAGACTAAATTAGGAATGTAGTACACGTGTCATTATTGGAGTGATGATATAGAAGCTGAGACAAAGAATGGGGGGCAGAGGATTTGGATTCTGTAGTTTCATATAGAAGTACAAAATATTAATATAGTTGGTATATTAGCCAAATTTTATTATGATAAATGCAGGGCAAGTTATTGGACCTCATCACAGGAAAGTTTTTCATGGAGTTTCCTCTTCTTTTGTTAGATCATCAGCACACGGGATTCTTACCGGTCAGAGGTGAGCCTGTAACTTTCCTTTTTTTGACGTCCTTGCAGTTCTTCGCTATTTTTTTCTACATTATTTTTTAATTTCATATTTGGTCCTTTGCAGAATGCCATCTTCTCTGCAAACTAGTCTTCCTAATGTTATGCCATGGATTCATATTAGCTTTTGGATTATTGGAGATTATGCTACAGTTCTGTGCTTTCTTGCCAACCATAGTTTCCATGATCGTGTAAAGGCGTCGTCAGCTCTACCAACAAACCCAAGAATTCTATGATTCTTTGTGTTCTGAATCGATTTGTTTCAGCGATTTTTCAGGCCACATATTTGTTTCCTGCACGGAAATTGCATATGAATTTTATGTTACTATTTGACTTGGTTGCACTGTCAAATCTTTTGATGATGTGGCATCTTCTTGCTAATTGTAATGTCAGCTTGGACACCATCACCATTGTAGACTATGTTGTTTTTGGCAATATTTTTTATTTCTTTTTGAGTTTAATAAATCAGTTTTCTTTATTTGTTGAACCTCAAACTCGCTTCTTTGAGTCTATTAGCTCACGGTACATGGAAAACAACAAATGGATAAATGTTTAAATATTTTCTAATCCAACCCTCTATAAAAATCTTGTTCAAATAAGTTTTTAGTCAGAAATTTTCAGTGTTTCGTATAGTATTTGCTAGTAGTATATCGTAACCTTAGTATTTATCAAATGAAAGGTTGATTGATTTAGAAATAGAGGGCAGACTTAGAAACTGTCAATCACCTATCTCACTAAAAAACAATAACGGAGGAAATGGAAAACAATCAAATTCACCTTTGGAGCTACAATCAGAGGAAACCAAGTTAGGGTTAAATAACATAACTATTGAAAAATCATACTATGGTTGGAAGCTACAACAGATCGATGGGATCCGTTAACCCCACTCACCGTTTCCAAATAATATTCATCAACTCTATAACAGGTTATCTTAGTACTTCAAAATTTTAATAAATTAAAATATAATTTGTAAATACGTTAAAACTTAAAATTTACTTTACATTATTTTTAAAGAACACTTTAACTACCACAATTATATATTATATTAAATTTTATTTTTTAATTTTTTACATTATCTTTCTAAAAGAATTTACCATCCGAAATTAGATAATATATTGGAACTTATTTTTTAATATTTTACTTTTAAACTTTTTTCTAATATGTTGTTTTCTATAGGAATATTTATCAGGATTGCAGACCGATACTCTAATACTGCCAGAACTATAGACTGGTCCATACCAAAATCTATCTGGTCCAATTCGGATCAGACCAACTAAAAAATAGACATAACCGGACTGGCTAGACCAAATGTAATTTACATTCTCAAAAACAAACTAAACAAATGATATTATTATTATTATTATTTAAATATATTATAATATTTTTTTTCAGAAAATTCAATATTAATAATAAAATTTTTAAAAAGGTATGCCCTCATCATATCTTTTAACCCAGCAGCCCACCTTCCCCTCATTCCTCACGCAGTCCATCTCGAGATTGCTGCCCCTCTTCCCGCCATCCCTCTTCCCGCCATCCCTCATCCCCTTCCTCTCCTCCTGCGGTCTCCTCCCTTCCATCAACTCTCACAATCCCTATCCTCTCTTCCATCAACTCTCACAATCCCTCTCCTCCCTTCCGTGACCTTTCTATCACGAGCTTTCATCCCGCTACCCATACATCTCACAATTCAACTAATCAATACATCTCACCATCCATCCCAATCAATCCTTCCTAATTGAAAAGTTTGTGCTGCGGCAACGATATGATAGAATGGACACTTGTATTTTGGGCATTTGTGCTTTCGGAGAGGAATACCATATTGTTGACTTCGACGGGAATACAAAGCTGGAAAATTTGATTGAGCAAGTGGTTAGTAGATGGAATACATTGGCTCCAGATACGTTCATGTTGAAGTTCTACACTCCGGATGACACGCGCAACCTCGTCACTCTCACATCGGATCGAGATGTTGCGAATATGTACTACATTCATAAACAAAACGGGACTACTCAGGCTAAACTTATTGTGGAAAGGTGTGCAATGCCGGCGCGAGCAATTCCTGATCCAGATGGGGGAGCTCGATCACAACGACATGCTGTATTTAATGAAAGGTAAAAGCATGTTCTGGGTGTGTTGGTGTGTTCTGGGTGTGTTCTGGATATCTTTATAAAAATTAGCTAAGTGTGTGTCTTTCCATGTATTTTTGCTCCATCTACCACTCAATGGGAGGATAGACAAGCTCCAGGGACCTATTTTGCTGCCCAAGCATAGGTGACATGTCATCTGAGGTTGAACATCATGCTATAAATGCATGGCAGAGGTGTATTAGAGGTGTGGGACAAGAATTTAGAAATGTCGCATATTTTCGTCGTGCTTTGGATAATCATTGCATCGGAATCGGATTCAATTATGTGTTTCTAAAGAATGATTCTAAGCGTGTTACAGTCGTTTGCAAGGATGATAAGTGCAATTGGCGCATCCACGCCTCCTTTTGCAAGCTCGATGAGAAATTTATATTAAGAAAGCAACGCTCACACACACTTGTGGTGTGGGTGTAGATCAGATAGGTCATCCAAGAAGTACAAGAAAGTGGGTTGCTGGTTTGATTAAAGAGAAGCTGCGAGATATGCCCCTGACTAAGCCTCTTGACATAATTAATACTTTTCACAAAGAGTATGGGGTGAAAATTTCTTACAACAAAGCCTGGCGTGCAAAAGAACGTGCAAGGGAGGAGATACATGGAAAGGATTCATTGTCTTTTGGCTATCTTAAATGGTATTGCGATAGTCTCATTAGTAGCAATCCTGGAAGTGTGGTCTATCTTGAAGTTAACGAAGCCACCAAGAGGTTTACTAGATTGTTTATTTCATTAGGTGCATCTATTGAGGGCTTTAGGAAGGCATGCAGGCCATTGGTATTTATTGATGGTACATTCTTAAAGCATAAATATAAAGGATGTTTATTTGCTGCCACATCATTGGATGCGAATAATAACATATTTGTGATAGCTTTCTGTGTTGTTAGCGGGGAGGATGATGAAAATTGGAATTGGTTTATGGAGCGGCTTAAGTTGTGTGTTCCTCACAAAGCCTATACTATCTACTCAGATCGACACAGCAGCATCTTGAAATCTGTTTCTAAACATTTTCCATTAAGCCACCATGCCCACTGCCTTCGCCATATCATTGATAATTTTAAGAAATATGTGCTGAGAGGTGAAAGAAAGGATAGAAAGAAGTGGATTAAACAATTCAAGAGAGCTGCCAAGACAACAAATCTTAGTGAGTTCAATGGGATATGGAGCAAGATTGTTGACAAGTTTGGGAGAAAGTCACCCAACTTCTTTAATGACATCGACCCTAGACATTGGGCGAACTCCCTTTTCCCTCATCCAAGATGGGGCTATATGAATAACAATGTGGCCGAATCTTTCAACAAGTGGATTAAAGATTACCGATATATGCCAATTGCCGTTATGGTTGATGCAATACGTGTTAAAATAATGGTGAAGATGAGCAATAGGTATGAAAAGGCAAAAAATGCTCATTCCCCCTTAGCACCAAAAATTGAAAAGATGCTGAAGGAAAGGCTTCAAGATGGCCGTTTGCTCACTGTGAGAGCATCTACAAGTGACATGTATGAGTGTCTTGATGGGGATGCTACATTTGTTATATGTTTACAAACCGGTCGTTGTTCTTGTGGCCAATGGCAGTTGGAAGGTTTGCCTTGTCCACATGCTTGGCAGCCATAATGACCGCCCATCGAGGTTTATATGAGTATTGTGATCCGTATTACCAAAACATCCAAGTGGAAGGAGGCATACAGTGTTCCTGTTTATCCTATTCCTACTACCGGCAAACCAATTATTACGGAAAAGAATTGTCAAATTAAGCCTCCAGAAACAAAACGACCGCCTGGTCGACCAAGGACAGAAAGGATCCACTCTATGAATGAGAAATGTCGTGTTGTTAAGTGTGGAAGGTGCAAGCAGCCAGGTCATAATAGGCGCAGTTGCGTCAATCCTATTGTGGAGACTGTCTAGTGATGCTTGGGAAGTTGCTATACAAGTCTGTTTTTGGTCCTCGATATTTTGTGCAGTTAGCCCACAAGTTGCTATACAAGTCTGTATATACATATATGTACATAACAATTATTTTGTCTTTTTTGTTGTTTGATCATGTGTAAAGGTTGTTAAAGTGGTCGTGCAAAGAGGAAGTGCTAAATCTTTTGATGTTATCTAAAGATGTTATTTCATGCAGTTCCTGGAATGTGTTCATGCTGATGTAGTGCTTTGTTCGTTAATGCAAAGATGTTGTTTACTGCAGTTTCTGGGTGTGTTCTGGGGGTGTTCTGGGTGTGTTCTGGCTGTGTTCTGGCTGTTCTTTCTGTTCTGAATGTGTTCTGGGTGTATTTTGGATATATTATGGATGTTCTGGGTGTTCTGGGGTGTGTTCTGGATATGTACTGGGTGTTCTGGCTATTCTAGGTGTGCTCTAGTGGTAACAAACATACCAAGAACACCCAGAACATAATAATAAACATAAAATGCATTTAAATTCATAATAGTAATACTAAATAAATAGATAAGAAACAAATCCATAATAATAATAATAATAATAATAATTCATAATCTTAATGATATCCATAAAGATTGCTGGGAACACTTTTTATGTAATGACTGGCACTTATATCAAAGGGCTAGTATGCAAAGTAAAGGGAATTGTTGGCAGCACTTATATCAAAGGGCCAGAACACCCAGAACATACCAAGAACACCCAGAACATAATAATAAACATAAAATGCATTTAAATTCATAATAATAATACTAAATAAATAGATAAGAAACAAATCCATAATAATAATAATAATAATAATAATAATAATAATAATAAGTGCTGCCAACAATTCCCTTTACTTTACATACTAGCCCTTTGATATAAGTGCCAGTCATTACATAAAAAGTGTTCCCAGCAATCTTTATGGGTGTTCTGGGTATGTTCTGGCTGTTCTGGGTGTGTTCTGGGTATGTTCTGGGTGTACTGGGTGTTGTGGGTATTCCATTGAGTACGTTTCATTGAAAAAGTTTTACGAAGAGGTTACATAAACAGAGTTGCCACATAGTGGATAAAGGAGAACTCAACAACACGGAGCCCTAAGCGCTGGGATCAGTACGTCTCTCCTCTAGCTCCAGCATGCGTAGCTCTTCCTCCAGCTCCGCGCAAGAACGCTCACACTCCTGAACGACGGCCTGTGTCCATTGCAGATCCGAAGCCAGGTCTCTCCGTTCAGCCGCATAACGGGCCGTCCAAAGTCGGGTCCACCAAGAGTTATCCAACCTCTCTATCCTGCGAGATATCGCGGCATAACGCGCCTCCCACTCGTCTCGTTCCTTCATCTGCCTCTCCAAATGCCACAGGAGAGAAATAAGAGAAGGCATGATGTAGTATGGAGTGACAAACACTGCCTAGTCCTCACTTATATAAACGCTTAAAGGATAGCGCAAGCATTAATGCCATTAATGCGATTCTCAGGCTAGGCGGTTCAACAACCTTCCTCGGAAACAAAATGCATTAATGACTTTTATTTATGGCTGTAACACATTTCTGACACATATAATATAAATGGAATTCTTGCAATCTACTATTATAGTTCTGAATTGTGAAAATTGAATATAAATGGAATTCTGAATGCAGGTAGCACTTATATAAATTGAACACTTCAACAACACCCAGAACACAACCAGAAAACGCCTAGAACACATCCAGAACACACCCACAACAAAACAAGGCCCAGAACATAATCTATTATACACATGTAATCTATGTACATTTCTACAATATGTACAATTATATCAATGTGTTAAGTTTGCTACATTTATGTGTAAGAAGTTGCGCAATCACCCTTCCTCGGTAAAGACGTGCTTCGGCAGGTTTCCACTTCATGTTTGAACTCCGAGATTGCAGGTAATCCATAAACATAATAACGTAGATTGCACAGTCGGGTCTGGAAAACAAAACAAAACAATTAGGTGTGAATTTAAGCTATAATGACATAATATAGAAGCTTACCCATCCTGCAATGGTAGTCTTCTGGCCTCAGTTGTACTCCATTGATTGATGGTTGGAAAAATGCATGCAAGGTGTTGCCGCATTAACGCAACTGCATCATTGAATTGTTCTCTCTTTGTGGGGTTGAGCTTCTTGGAGTTATAGTGAATAAAGGTACGGTTCTGCACGTCTATTACAACAAGGAACCAGTGGTCGCTTTTGCAGACTGGGAGAAAAATATATCTCAGTCCAGGAGCGTAATTCCTTATTTCTTCCTGAACTTCCGCAATTACGTTCATAATTTTAGCGCTACAAATGGCCTGAAAAGGGAATAAATAGTGGGTGAGCTTGTTCTCGTATAAGTGTGGGTGACGAATATTACCTCAAAATTCGCTGCGCAGAAGAAACTCTTCTCGTATAAGTGTGGGTTAGCTTCTTGGCGTGTAATAAAAAATGATGAAGAAAATGCGGTGATTATTTCATCACCAATGAATTCATGTTTACATAGTACTTTATACATGTCAAAAACCATGATGTGTGTCCTTTCATCAGCCCAAACAGTAGAGAAGTACTTGCTGGAGTCAATCCTCAATAGCCCTTTAATAGCATCCTCTTCAGATTGCCCCAGCATTCCCGCGGCAATATGAGCCTTAAACAACCAAACACAAAAGGGAATAAAGTAGCGGTTAGTTCAAAACAATAGAATAACATACCCACAACAGCAAGAACACACCCACAACACACCCAGAACATATCCAGAACACCCAGAACACACCCAGAACACCCACAACATACCTAGAACATACCCAGAACACCCACAAGACTCCCAGAACAGAAAGAACTTACCTTTTTTACCTTCTTGACTACCCATTTCTGATGAGCTGAGAGAGAGTCCGAAACATCCAGATGCTGCTCGGTTATTTCAATCATATTTGAAGGAGGATCCTGCAGCTCAGAACTATCCTGTACAAGAGGAGTCTCCTGTGCAATAGGGTGATCCTCCTCCTTGGGCTCTACTGGATCCTTTGAAATAGAAGGCATATGAGCCTGCTCATCTGCAGCAGAATCCGTTACCATCGGCTCATCGGCGGGATCCTCGTCAGAATCAAGGTCATACTGATTAATCTCTCCAACCACCCCCATTATCATTTTAATGGGTTCATCGACCTCATAGGGTATCAGTTGGAGCGACTCAGCAGCAAACATTTGCTCCTTCTGCTCATTAGTTTTATTGTCTGAACCGGAAGCATCCTCATCAACTTCCATGGCAATCTTCTTTGCAAGCTTCTCGATTTCAGACCTCGACTTCCTACTTCGAATCATTGTCCGGTTTTTCCTCCAGAACATCTTCTCAGGGTTTGAAGTAGCCTCGAGAACTGCTGGATATCTTTATTGCGCGTCTGGTAGGGTTGGCTGCGGCGAGAGGGGTACCCCTTTTCATAGTTCTTTTCGTTCTTTTTTGAGGGGCGGAGACGGCAGGCGCAGAAGGAATAGTGGGTTCATCATAGTGGGTTCATCAGGCGCAGAAGGAATAGTGGGTTCATCAAAGCTTACTCCGCGAGAAGATCCAGGCGTTTTTAGCGCACTTCTGGGATGCAAGATCTTTTTCCCCAATGCCTTCACCTCTAACATCATATTAGAGGTAACCTGTTCCACCCAAGACTTAAACTCCTTCATCTCAGATCTTTGCGCTTTCATCTCCTCCTCCAACTTACCAACCCTATATTCTAACGACCGACGTCCAGAAGTCCGCCGCAATGGACTTTCCGCAACCTTTTCATCTGATACTTCTGGTGCCTTTCCATCTGAAACTGCCGGTGGTCCTTCCAACCATAACAATTGCTGGTTAGCTTCTTCGTAGGCACCTTCATCTCCAGCATCCCGAGAATGCTGTACCAACTCAAGTTCCCTCTCGGTGAGATCATACTCTGCCCGAAAGGACTTAATGCTAAGACGTTTACATTGCATTTCAAAGTCAGCAGCCTGAATCACATCAACTCCAGACCACTTAAAAAGACGTGGTGTAGCACCACTGTTTTGAGGAGTCATGGTAATCAACTTTTCATAAAACCAAGCCTGCATGCAAATTACAAGAGAGACATCATCAACAGATAGCAAGAGAGATACCAAGAACACACCAATAACACCTATAAGATACCCAGAACGCACCCAGAACACATTCACAACACCCAGAACATACCCACAAAACCCAGAACACCCATAAGATACCAAAACACACCCAGAACACCAATATGATACCCAGAACACACTCAGAACACCCATAAGATACCCAGAACACACCCAGAACACCCATAAGATACCAGACACCAATATGATAACCAGAACACCACTCAGAATACCCATAAGCTACCCAGAACACACCCAAAACACCTCTAAGAGTGCCCAGAACACATCAACAACAACCAGAACACACCTAAAGCATACCCAGAACATCCAGAACACAACCAGAAGACATCTAAAATAAATCCACAATACCAAGAATACCAATAACTCCCAAAGAACACACTCAAAAAACAGCAGATCACTAAGTTATTTGCTTACCGTCAGCAGAATCGGACAGCCACATAAATAGTTCTTTACACCACGTCGATAACAGAAAACTCCCTCTATAGTGTGTTTGTGTATTGCAGAGAGCCAATTGTAGTTCTTCAAATTCTCCAATTTATCCACGAGGGGCGACGGACTTTTCAATACCCTTTGGCTAGGTTCGGTGAAAAGAGACCAACAATATGTAAAGTACCCATAACTTCACATAATCTACAGCTCTTGTTTCGTCATCCCTGAGCTTCCGCATTTCACTTACTATGTTGTCAATGTGCGGGGGAAAACGGGCGTTGAAATAAGTTTCAGTAGGGTGTTTCAGGCGCACTCAGAGACGCTTCTAAATCAACTGGCTCACCGGCCATCGGGAGTCCAAGCAATATCGCCACATCTTGAGGGCTGAAAATAAGCTTCGTCCCTCCCAAAGCAAATGTTTATCCCCCTACCACCGGCTGCAAATTACGGTGAGTCTTGGACGATCGCCGCCAATAGGTGGGATTTCAGACAAATGGGAGAAAGGAGTCGTCTTCACGATCGGAACATGGAAATTTTTCAGCGACAACGGCCCCGTGGCACGGAAGTTGTCAGACAAATTCTTCGGGAAATATCTTGTTTTCACATTGCCGCGCTTATCCTTACCCATTTCGAGCGGATTTGATAGATGAATTTGGAAGAGTGAGGGAAGAACGGGGATTGAGAACGGCGAGAAACGGTGATTAGAGATTTACTGCGAGAAACGGTGATTAGGGATTTACTGCTACAGTTATAAGGGAAGAAGAAAGCTTATGGAAAGGGTAGACAGGTAATTTCAGCCAAATGTGGAGTGCAGTGCAAATGTTAGTTAAAATAATAGATTAAAATGAACTTTTAAGTTGAACGTAGATTGGAGTGATGTTGAAAGTAAATAGGAGGACTGCAGAGCAAATTTCCGTTATGTCAATTGTTCCGTACCGGGACTGGTCCAGTCTGATTTTCTGCCTAGGAAAAGCATATGAGCACCCATGGTTTTCTGTACCACCACTCTAACAACGAATGAAATTGTCTGACATGATGGCTTCAGCGACAAGAAAACCGAAGTAAAACTTGGATAAATACACAAAAAATATCAGTAAGTAGATTGGGGACCCGAGCAGGGTTTCTTTCCTGCATAAAACACCAATGTCTACCAGCAGATTCCCTCGATCTCCAAAAAACTCAAAAAAAAAAAAAAAAAGAATAAAAAGAGCACAACGGATAAGAAAAAGCGCATAACTTGCATAATATCTTGTCGATGTTAAGTATTTCTTTCCAATCCAAAACTATAATCGAACATGGAAACAGACATTAGAACAGTTAAAAGTCTCTAACCAGGGGGAAAAGCTGAAATTGTTCATATATCAGGCTCATGTATAAAATGCAACTTTTTAAGAGCTCAAATTCTAAATTACAACCTACAAAAATTCCAGTACAAAACATTGTAACATATAAGCTAGCCTTTCACATATGTAACTTAAGACAGCCTGCATCAGCAGCCGCATTTGATGAAAACCAAAAACTGGAACAATTCTTGCTAACCTATTCAAACCATCAGACCTAATAAATTGCATGTTGCAGCGGATTGTCGTCATCATTAATAAGTAAAGAAATGGCCGACATCGCGAGCCTGCAACAGAGTAATTGTAGGTTAGAATGGTTATCTTAGTTAAAAATAAGGCTCTACCATATGAAACAACAGAACAGTAGTAGTTTACTGTGAGTGCCAACAGTTTTAGGGTTCTAAGTAGTTAATTTTTATCCTAAAGCTTCACAAAAGAAGTCCATACAGTTCGCCGATCGAAAGCACACATATTATCAATTTCGTCCATTTAAAATTCATAGGAGAAGGTCGTATAAACAAGAAGCATGTTAAGTATAAATTTGTTAAAAATGTATTCCCCAAGATTATTGACAACCGATGTGCTGAGACTTTTGCCCAAAATGGTTGAAGGAGACCAAGTTTTTTTTTTAAATAAAGATTATCGTGGGGAACCCTGCCCGTGACCGGCCCCTTCACGGTGACCGTCGCAACAGGTAAACCCCACGCTAAGAAACCTGCCCACCTCCTTTGAAATGGAGTACGGGCGTGTCATGAACGGGTGCACGCGCGAGCGCGTGTATGGTGGCGTTGCAGCCGCACGAATTCGAACCCGGAACGCATTATTCCTGAGCCACACACCCCACCATTCGAGTTGCCCGCTTTGGCGAAGGAGACCAAGGTTATTCTATCACATGTATAACATGTTACAGAAACGAACAATTATTATGTCAGAATGAAGTAGCACACCTGAAAATTACAATGATAAACAAACCAAAGTAGAAAGCAAGCTTTATCATCCTGCATTTCTTCTCTCCATTTAGTAGTCTAAAGATTTCTGTTACATCAATAAGATGTTTTCTCTTACTGTACCTGAAAACAAAAAGACCGACCGATAATGGTACATTTACATGAATTTTAAATGCGGAAGCTACAATGAACGTCATGATGCTTGTATTCACATGTAAAAAGATCAGATGATTCAGAAACCAGTATTGGGAAGCTCCAGTAACCAACATTTCCATAATTGTAATGCCAATTATCCTAAATGTCTACAAATATCATGTTCGAAACTGAATTACTAACCAAATACATAAAGACGATACATGCCAATAACACCAAAATACAAATCCTTCGGGAGAATCGGATGTGGGAGTGATCTTGATGTTCTTGGAGGACAATGGAATAATCATGGTTGAACTATAATTTGCTAACAAGAACGGATCACAGTAATCAAGAAAACATTTTGGGGTAAGGATTATCAAACCATACAAGCTTATAATTGTATCAATCTCTAGGGTAAGCATGCCTGATAAATACTGTTTGTGATCCAGGCAGCTGCTTTGACAAGCGCTAAAAATGTCCAAATTTAACTAAACAAGTGACTTACGACAGAGCAAGTAAGCGTTAAATGACGCAGGACAGGAAAATTAATTATTATGCTACCACTTCTTGGGATAATATGCCTTACAAATCAAATACTAACAGAAGTCTTAACATACAAAGGCGTATAGGTAAGAACCAGAATGTTATGTACATGTTATTTCTAAACCACATGTAACCGTAAGCTTTAAGGCTACATCTAACGACATAACTAGCCAGCTAACAAATAAGTATCAAAACTAAATTATATGACATTTAATTTCAAGGTTTTTTGTGCCGAGCCGAGTCGAGTTTCGGTAAACTCAGATCCCGGCACGTGCCGATCGTGCTGATGGTGCCGTGCCGATATATATTTATTTGTTATTTTTAAAAAATAAAAATAAAAAATTAATTTAAAAATTCAAATATATGATTTTTTGACACGTGCCGTGCCAGTTCGTACCATGCCGACAACTGCCGGAACAGGCACGTGCCGTCCGGCACGGGCTGTGCCGACCGGCACTGAAAACCATGTTTAATTTAATGGAAGATCGCTGGTTAGAAAAGCTGAATAAGACCAAATATGACATACAAGTATACACGAGTGAAAGAGTAGGCAGGCTTCATCTTAAAGTAAACAACTAAGAACTAGTAATAGTAGCATATATAGGAAACTGAACCTAATAGCAATAGATGTCAGCAAAAGAAGCACCCAAGAAAAGCTTACATCACATAGAAATGGGATGTGCAAAATTAACATATAAAAAGGATGTTACATACAGGTTGGCGTGGTAGTAAGTGATAGGTGCCATAACAAGAAAAGGGAACCAATGCCATGTCAGAAGGAAAAGAAGAGATAGAACTCCCTGAACCACAAACTCTGGGAGAACAATAGCATTGATATGGGAAGCTGTATCGTATGGATTGATATAATCGAACTCCAAATCCGATAAGCAAATAAGCTGACGAAGAAGTTCACATAAGAGAAAAACAAAGTCAAAATTTGATTCAAAAAGTAGCCAGCACAAACACAGCTTAACAAGAATGATATCACAAATAGAAAGATAAGAGTAGGATCCAAAACAATTGACCAGACATTGTAATAAGATAATGCAACGGCTACTTAAACAGCATGATGCTCACAGTAACAAAACAGAGATATCTATAAACAACCAAAACAAAGTAAACAAGAATATCAAGCTCAACCTAGGATGGACCAAATTAGATTCCAACAAGCCCATTCATATCTCATTCAACCCAAATCACCATCCGATCCCATTCATATCTCTTTCAACCCAAATCACCATCTCGAATTCGCTCAGCCTAGCTATGACCAAACTAGAGCAACAAACTGCCTTTGATCAACTGCTTCTGAAATCAGTTTTTTAAGCTTCTGTTTGGGACCAACAACTCATTAATTTTAATTAAATACACATAGGCCCAAAAAAAAACCATTTTCTATGTTCCATTCTCGGCTTTGTATACGAAATTGTAGCATGTAATTAAATCACATGATTAACTGGAAGCACAAACAGTTTATCATCTTTAAACTTACTAAAAGAAAAAAAAAAAAGCGTTTCACACGTATTGATCTGACTCCACTAGCTACTCATAGCATATTAAGTTAAACGCCAAGTTTCTTGGTAACAATATTGAAGTAGTTTGGGAGTTCGGGAGTTACACCATCTGTCATCAGCTATAAGTAATTATTAACTGTTTAACATTATTAACACAATTAGAAAAGATATCTCGATCATCTAACATTACTACCACACTTTACATAACAACACTATTTTGCACTGCCAAAAACACTGTTTTCAGTCTGAACGTTATCACCCAACACTATCCTACGCGTTCATCGCCAAGCTAAAACACTATTATTGGCCACCATGAATAACGGTCAGTGTTATTGGACGTTGAAGTTTGGAGGCTAACTTGGCACTATGGATTAGATGTAAACCAAATTACTACGTGATTCGGATGTAAACCACACCTTATGTTAGTGCTTCAGGGAGGAAATTAAAGTTAGGTTTAGGGTTAGAACCTGGTAAGCAGCCATGGCGTTCAGGGCGATGGAAGCGACGAAGGAGATGAGCCACAAGACAAGCTCCCACGACATAGCCGAAGAATAGAAAGATTTGTGATCTCTCACTTACCATCAAGTAGATGATGCATCGAGACCCGTGCGCGATTGATTGATTGATTGCTCAATCAATTTGATGATCTGCTGCTGGTGCTTTCCATCAGCAATGGGAATGAGAATCATCGCAACATGGACGCGGTTCCGCTGCTTCTCTCTTTCTGCGCCCGTTCGCTGCTCTGTCCTTCATCATCGTCTATCACACAAGGGACGCGGATCCGCTGCGCCGGCTTCCCTGCGCCCGTTTCCTGCTACCGCATCTCGGCCGTCCATCAAGTCCAGCACTAAATTCGAGACGCAATTTAAAATTTTCGACAGCTCATTTGACCTATTTTAAAGTATTTTTATAAAAAAATTTCAACTACAAAGTTATAGATTTTGATATGATCTAAAACTTTGTAGTTGAAATGTTTTCAAAAAAATGTCAAACCGTATGCCGAAATGATGATTAAAATTTTAATCATAATTTCGATATACAGTTTGACATTTTTTCGAAAAATATTTAACTATAAAGTTATAGATCATATCAAAATCTATAATTTTATAGTTCAAAATTTCTCGTAAAAATTTCTTAAATATAGGTCAAATAAATCGTTGAAAATTTTATAAAGTACAGGACATTATACAAACTTACGGTAACTTATTTGACCCAATTTCAAGTATTTTTACGAGAAATTTTAAATTAAAAAGTTATAGTTTTTGATATTATCTACAACTTTGTAGTTGAATATTTTTCGAAAAAATGTCAAACTGTATGCCGAAATGATAATCAAAGTTTTGATCATTATTGCGGCATAGGATTTGACATTTTTAAAAAAAAAATTTCAACTACAAAATTGTAGATTATATCAAAATCTATAACTTTCTAGTTGAATGTATTTTTATAAAAATGTCTTAAAATAGGTCAAATTAGCCGCCGAAAAATTTATAACTATCTCAAGATGCGTGCTGAGCTTTGATGGACGGTGGAGATCGACGGCGCAAAAAACGGGCGCAGGAAGAGGAGGCAGAGGATCCACGTCCATCACACAAGGTATCTATTTCAAAATATTACTTCAAATTTTCGTCCACTAATTTAATCTACTTTTAAATATTTTATAAAAAAATTTAAATTAAAAAATTATAAATTTAATAAAATATATAATTTTATAGTTAAATATTTTTTAAAAAAAAATTATAAATCACATCAAAATTTATAATTATATAATTTAAAATTTCTCGTAATAATATTTAAAAAAAGGTCAAATTAGTTGTTGTAAATTTTGTATAATATGAAATATTATATAAAATTTACGGTAACTCAGTTGACCTATTTTTAAATATTTTTATAAAAAATTTAAAATTATATAGTTAATGTGATTTATAATTTTGTAGTTAAATAATTTTTAAAAAAATATTAAATTTTATGCTAAAATAATGATTAAATTTTGGTTCATTTTTTACATAATATTTGATATTTTTTAAAAATTATTCAACTATAAAATTATATATCATATTAAAAATATATGATTTTTTAGTTTCAAATTTTTTTATAAAAATACTTAAAAATAGTACAATAAGCCGACGAAAATTTTAGATAGTATCTCGATATAGATGTTGTGTGTGATGAACGGTTGGGATCGTGGATGCAGCGATAAACGCAGGGTGGAGGAGCAGCAAATCTGCGTCCATCTCAACACCAACCGTTCTTCAGTCAGGTGTCAATTCAAAAGAAAGTATTTGTGGTCAATTAAAATCTTAAACTAAATTACTTAAAAATATACAAGATAATAACATAACTGTTTATTATAAACATTTTAAAAGAAATTTTAATATAATTTATAATTTTTATATTTAAGTTTTAAAAGCATATTTAAATAAATATTTAAAATTTCAAAATTTTTACTTATTATAAAAATTTTGAAGGTTCAAAATATTTATCTTAAAAAATTTTAAATTACATCAAAATTTATTTATTCATATATAAAATTTTTCATATAAATATATATATAGAGAGAGAGAGAGAGATTATTCATATATAAAATTTTTCATATAAATATATATATATAGAGAGAGAGAGAGAGAGAGAGAGAGAGAGAGAGAGAGAGAAAGGTGGGCATAGAAAGGTAGGCAGCTTCGCACGACGTTGTTTAAAAACACAAAATAAAATAAAAAGGAGAAGGAAAATATATCGCCACCACCATTTCAGCACACCAATGCCGTCCTCGGTAACACCTTTCTCACCGCCTCTATCCCTCCCTCTCTCTCTCACCATATGTTAATAAAGTTAGGAGGCCTTTGAAAAATTAACAATGACAATGCCACTGCCAATAAATTCATCAAATTTAGACCTCTTTCCAAATGATAGGCATGTAGATGGACATATGATAATTTTGACATAAAAATTATATATTTTTATTATATGAATTTTATGTTAAATTTTGTTTTAAAAAAATATTTATATATAGATATTTAGGATTATAAAATTTAGCAAATTTAAAACGAATTTTTGTTCTATTTTTGGTATTCATTTTAAATTGTTAAAATATGAAATCCAAAAATACCTACTTAAAAAATATTTTAAAAAAAGAGATTTAACGTAAAAATTATAATTTTTATATTATTAATTTTTTAAAAAAATATCTCAAAATTATTTTATTTTTTAATTATATAAATTATTAAATTTTGATGAATTTATTGGTGATATATCTACCGCAATGCACCAGCATTTTTTCCTTCTGCTTTTTCCATGAGATGGGATCGCCTGTGCTAAAAATCACAGGCGATCCCCTGTGGCTGCGATCTGGACCGTTAATCGGCCCAGCACGTATCACGAGATTTTTTATTTAAACTTTCGTCGACTTATTTGACCTAATTCTATACATTTTTATGAAAAGTTATGAACTATAAAGTTGTAGATTTTGATGTGATCTACAATTTTGTAGTTCAAAGTTTTTTAAAAAAATATCAAACAATGTGTCAAATTGATGATCAAATATTATGATCATCAATTTGACACATTGTTTGATATTTTTTTAAAAAACTTTGAACTACAAAATTGTAGATCACATCAAAATCTACAACTTTATAGTTCATAACTTTTCATAAAAATGTATAGAATTAGGTCAAATAAGTCGACGAAAGTTTAAATAAAAAATCTCGTGATACGTGCTGGGCCGATTGATCGCAGCCACAGAGGGAGCCACAGACGATCCCATCTCTTTTCCATGGGACCATCCAGATCTAGTCTTAGATCTGAAATAACATCATGCTGTCTACAGACCATGACAGTCAAAGCCTGCAAATAATTTTGGGGCTTTGCCGTTTCAGCCCCTCATTTTTCAAAGTCGCGCAAATCAGCCCCCGAAAATGCGTTTTCGGGGGCTGATTTCTTTTTTTTTTTTTGCAAATCAGCCCCCGAAAACGCATTTCGGGGGGCTGATTTGCAAACCCCGAAAATAGGGGGGCTGATTTGCAATTATCCCATGACGTGTCAGTAATCTGAATAAGCAATTTAGTTATCCTTAACCGACAGCGTCTAGCCATGGCACCTAATTCACAGAACCGTAAATGGTGGCCCCATTGACCAGCTAGCAGAACTTAAAGTGGACTAGCGGCGTAGCAATTTAAGTTTTAAAGCAATTGTTTTAAAATATTATTATTTTAATAAAACTTTATTATAATTATAAAAATTTTATTTATCAAATTAAGATATGTCCCACCATATAGACGCCACATAACAACAGCGTCTTTTTAAAAAATACATTTTTTATATAGTAAGCATAGAAAGACTGATTTTTTTTCAAAATATGCTTTTCGTACAAATGTTTTTACACACAACGCTCCTCCATAACTTTAAAAAAAAAAAAAGAAGTGTTCCAAATAATACAAAAGTAATAGCGTATTTTCAAATCAGCCATTACAAGCCGGCCCCTTTATAAATATTTTACGCTCTTCCTCTTCATAAGTATTCCACCCACTACAAGTCAGCTCCTATAAAAAATTATGCCACTGATTGACCCTCTATTTTTATATTTTATACCTTATCATTATCCATTATATTTGACACTTTAAAATAATTATTAAAAAAAAAATCAATTTGAAAATTATATTTTTTTTTATGTTGAAATTATTTTTTAAAAAATATTTTAAATAATTATTTTAGAGTGTCAAACATAACTGATAAAACTGTGCCCTTTTTACAAATGCCATCCATACAAAATTGTCCCACAAATTAATCCTTTATTTTATATTTTAACCATTTTTATCTATTATTTTTTTAACTCCAAAATAATTACCAAAAATCACTTTTTAAAAAAAATTTAACACATAAATTTTAGATCACAATAAAATTAAAAATTTTATATTGAAATTTTTTCTAAAAAGACTTTTAAAATATTTTCGATGTTTAAAACTCGTTTTAGGAACTAGTGCTTTTTTATTTGTTATTTTCGACATTTCAAAATAATTATTTAGAAATATTATTTTAAAAAAAAAATTAATATAAAATATTATAGTTTTATCAATATCTATAATTTTTATGTTAAAAATTTTTCTAACAAATATTTCTAAATAATTATTTTAGAATGTCAAATATAGTGATAAATATAAGAGTTAAAATGTAAAAATGGAGAATTAATCTGTGGGATAATTTCTTATGCAGGCTTATCTATAATGTTAGTAAACTTATAAAGAGAAAGAGGTGTATTTTCCAACGCATTATTTTAAGGTATGGAAGATCATTTTTTGTAAAGACGTTTTACCATTTTTCGAAAAAACGTCCTCATTTCTATGCTAACTATGCAGGAAGTATATTTTTTGAAAAGACGTTATTGCTATATAGCGGATACGTGACACGACGGATTTTAGTTTGGCAAATAAATTTTTTATAATATTATTTTAATAAACTTTTATTAAAAAATAATATTTTAAGAAAAGAGTCTTAAGTCTTTTTTTGTTGGTCGGACAAAAAAAATTCTAAGTTTTAACCCTTTCCTAGTGCTTTGTTGAACTTTTTGTTAATAATTTATAAAAAGGATAATGACGTATCGGCCCTCCATTTTGAATTTTTTGGACAGATCAACCCTTCTGTTTAAAAAATGGACAGATCAGTCCCTCCGCTACTGTTTCGGATTTTTACCAGACAAAAATGCTCTCGTTTCGCCGAGACCGAGATCACCTATTTAGAAGAATTTTTTGAAAAAATTTTGAACATGAAAATTTTTCAAAAAATACTTTTAAATAGGTGTTTTCGGCGTCCAAACTATTTCAGCGATTTCGGGTCGAACTGGTTACACTTCGGATCTCAAAAACACCTATTTCAAAGCATATTTTGGAACAATGTTCAACATAAAAATTGTAGATTTCGACGAGCTCTACAACTTTTATGTTCAAACTTTTTTCAAAAAAGTATTTCTAAATAGATATTTTTGGTATCTGAACTGTTAACGAGTATAGGAGTATTTTTGTCCGAAAAAAATTTAAACAGTGTTTGAGGAACAGAATTGATAGGTTTTTGAAATGGAGAGCTGATTTGATATTTTTGAAACCTTGAGGGACTGATATGGTATAAGCCCTTTATAAAACTAATACTAGTTCGTCTGTTTAACAGACGATGTAGTCTAATATAGCACATGTATCCATGCTGGCATGTCACGTAGGACCATCGATTGTCTGTTAAAGAGGCGCGTTTAAAGGAAGTCAAGTTTTTAAAACAATTTTTAACTTCGTGCTTGTTGGAGAAATCCCATTTTTGCAATACTATTTTAAATAAATTTTTTGGAGGTAGTTAAATGTTCCTCTGCTATAATTTAAAATTATAAAAATATATTATTTTAATATAAATAAAATTTTTATAATTTTTAAATTATATAAAATAATAAAATTGTTATCATCTATTAAGAAGAAATATTAAAACAATTTTTGTTATTTCACGAATTAAAAGGTATAAAAATTTCAGTTTGAATTAAAAGACATAAAAATATAACTTCAGGCATAAAACAAAAATACATCTAAATTCTTTAATGTTTCAAAAAACCAATGTTTTTAAAAAATTTTACAACTGAAAGTTCTATTACTGGTCTTAAAAATGTTTACAAGATTACAATATATTAAGGGGGTAATAATACCCCTATTAATTACATAGAACCCCTGTTGTAATTAAGAAATTCTATTAATTATTAAATTAAACTAATATATTGATTATTTACCAAATAATATAATAAAAAAGATTTAATCTACTTTATAAATTCTACATTAATAAATTTTAAATAGATTTTAAGGTTCCAAAATATTTACATCTATACTAAAATATCTATTTAAAAATATTTTTTAAATTATTATTAATACAAATGTAGTTAGGCAAACAAAAATTTATTTTTTGTAATTAAAATAATTAAAAAAAATGAAACATATGTTTTTAAAGTAGTATACAATATTTAACTATAAGATGAAGGTCGGTGGTATTTTATATTCTAATAATTATTGAATAGTTAAAATATATTTTATTATGTAGATTAGTTATTATAAATATTGTGTGATTTATATTTCATTGTAAGTTATAAAACTATACAATTTCTGATTGTATTTATTTTATTTATAGAATTCTTAAAAAAAAACTTATTCTTTTATTATATTCAGAAAATATTATATTTAATTGATCGGTTAATTAAAACAAAAAGTTAAAAATAAATATTATAATTACAAATTAAATAAATTTTAAATTTTATTAATTATAAAGTTTATAATTAAATTTTAATTACTTTTAGCATAGATAACGTGATGCGTTGAACTCTAGTAGTGTTATAATTTGCAAAACCTAAAATTTTATTTGAATCAGTCATATAAGCCGATGTTTTTGGATAAAACCCCGTTTTATATTAAAAAAGAGTTTGAAATTCTATTTACCTCGCTGCATCGAATTTTTTTTTAAAAAAAATTTATTACTTTAATAATATTTATTAAATTAATGTTATTAAATTCTTATTGTCAAACTAATATCCGCCACGTCATGTCGGTTCCACATAGACAAACGTGGTTTTTGGAAAAACACTCTTCGTGCGGACTAAACAGATGGAAGTGCCTCTTTTCCAAAAAAAAAAACGTACTTTATCGAGAAAAAAATGTTTCTTAAAATGACGTACTTCCTCTTGTCGAGGGCATTCCCAACGAAAATTTTTTTAAGTGAGAGAAGTGGGTCTTTTAAAATAACACTCTTCCTAGGAAGAATCTGAGAAAGACGCACTTTCTCTTACGAGGGCACCCCAAGGCTGGTTTCGAAAATTTTTCTAAGTGAGGGAAGTGCTGCTTTTCTGAAAACGCTATTCCTAGAAGCTCGTTTCTGAGAAAGACGCACTATTTCTAATTGATGGGAAGAGTCTTTCTGAGAAATACATACTTTTTCTAGCCGAGGGGAAAAGTCTTTCCGAGGAATACGCACTTCCTCTTGCCGATTGCACCTCAAAGCTGGAGTTTCGGGACACATCCGAAACATCCGAAACACTTTTTCTAGCCGAGGGGAAGAGCGTTTCGGGACACATCCGAAACACATTTCAAACATATCAAACATATATATAGACATCTAACACATTTCAAACCATGTACAACCAAACTTCATTTTTCTAACACATTTCAAACATCAAAATTAATTTTTCTAACTATAACTTCATTTTTCTCAACAAATTTCATCTAACTTCATTTTTTTCTCAAACAACCCTTTGACTCAAACATCTAACTTTATTTTTGTCAAACAACTAACTTCATCTCAAGCATCCAACTTCATTTTTCTCAAACATCTAAAAAACTCAATTTTTCTAAAACAAATAACTTCATCTCAAACATCTCAAACCATATACAATCTAACTTCAATTTTCTAACTAAAACATCTCCAACCATCCCAATCTAACTTAATTTCAAACCACAATCATACAAGATATTTCAAATTATTTCAACCCAATACAACTTCACAGTATTTTGTAGTCATTTCTAGTCTTTGAAGCGCATCCGTGACGAAATTCCTGCGTGTGATCCCAAGCACTATCTCAAATACACATCCCTCTTATGATTGGAGTATGCTCGGCAATAGCTTCCCAATCAAGGTGTGTAAATGTAGATGACGGCGCTTCAAGATTGACCCAATGCTGCTCCGTCTGGACTTCAACCATTTGGGATTTTTGATTAGCCGTAGCCTCCCTGAGATCATTTGGAGTTACATCAGAATAATCATCTTCTGACTCGCTTTCTAATTTATCATCCTCAACATCGTCAATAGTGTAGACACCCAATTTGTCCGGGCTGTTAGTTTGTAGTTGGTCCAGAATATATTAATGGTGGCTGCGAAGCGCAATTGAAAATAATTTTACTTGGTCGGCACAATCAGACCCAATTATGCTCAATTAGAGACAATTAACTCGATTTAGCCAAGTCAAGTTCAATTAGACTCGATCCTATCAAATTGGCGTAGAATTTTAGAACTGACATTTCGGCACTAAATCAATAATAACTTAAGTTATACACATTCAAATCACAAACAACAAATTGTATTTGAAATTTAACTCGATTACTCATCAACATGCAAATTTTCATATTAATTGGATCACAATTGCTCAGTCATTTTTATCCATGAATTTGATCTCGTGCCGGTTCATCACTGTACTGACCAGTCGTAGTTTAATGGTTATAATTTTTTGCACAGCTCCAAATGTCCTCAAACTAATTTTGTATGAAAGTAGACTCATCATATTATAGGTACACAAAATTTGAGCCTATTTGGACTAAATCTGGACTAGTTTCGAATTTTTTTAAAAACCTAGACAGTTACAAATTTTAATGGCTAGGATGTTATAAATTTTAATGGCTAGGGAAGTTACAAGTTTTAATGGGAGAGGAGTTACAATTTTTTGTTGATATTCATGCCCACATAACTATATAAGAGAGAGAGAGAAGAGAGAAAGGGGAGAAAAAAAGAAAAGAAAGGTGGGAGATAAGAAAGAGAGAGATAGAAAATAAAAAAACTTTTTGTTTGAGGAAGATAAAAGAAACCGAAGAAAAAGGAGAGATCACCGGCAACGCCTTCAATTCTTTCAGTCCTCATGTTGCTCGTCATACATCCCTTCGATATCATCGTCGCCGGAAACCTATTGCACCCGCACCAAACTCGGCTCTCACATTCGGATTTAAAGGTAACATCTCGAAACCCATTAGATTATCTTCTCTAAGTACTAGTTTAACTAATAATCACAAACATGGAAATATATCATAAATATAGAATTTCGGAGGAGATGGATATTTTTCTGAAATAGAATTTTAATAAACGCATCAAGGAAAAGCAATGAATTTTATTTCTTTCTCGATATTATGTGACATGTGCATACTCAGTATTGAATTATATTAACTAATAAGATTAAGGTTAAAATGGATATTTCTTCCTAATCGATAACAAAGTATTGCTAGACATTTATATAAAATTATTGGGAATGAGATGTATACTTCTTCTCCTCCAATAAAAAATGTTACATAAGATATCTCTAATATATGAGAGGATTCGGTGGATACTGGTTTTCAAAACGTCACAATCTAATTCGAAACTCTATACTTTCAATTAAAAATTACACAATAAATATACAATTGTAATACATACGAAAAAATGGATAGTATGTGTACACTTGCAACCCTAATATGCAATCAGAGATGTATACTTCCGATTTAAAAATAATATGATAAACACAATCTTAACAAAACGAATAAACGGAGGTGTATACTTCCAATTTAAAAGATAATATGATAAACACAATCTTAACAAATGAATAAACAGATAGTAGATAGATATTTGCAACCTGAATCTGCAATCGCAGATGTATACTTCTAATTTAATAAAATATATACAAAAATGAACACACAATTTTGATATAAATAAATGGGTAGTAGGTGGACACTTGCAACCCGAATTCACAATCGAAGGTGGATACTTTCGATTAAAATAATATAATAATCACATAATTTTTAATAAATGGGTAGTAGGTGAATACTTACAACTCAAAGTCACAATCGGAGGTGGATATTTCCAAAATCTAATAATTCAAGTCATTTTAAAAATGTCACTCACTATAATAATTGGACAATAAAGATGAAACGGAAACAAGCTAAGCCTAACACTAACAAAAATAATATTTTTATCACAGGAAAATATATATCTCAACATTAAGCACATCATATTAACATTTACATTTTATTGTTTTGTGATTATTCATACTATAAATAAAATTGATCTACTTATGTATGCCAAATAATTCTAAAATTGTTATAGTCACTTATAGAGTACCTTATTTAGAGGGGCGTTGTGGGGGTATTCCATCTTCCCCACACGTAAACGATAAACGAACCCAAAAATCTCTAAAGTGCTTTATCCGGTATTCTAATTCTTCATAAAAATTAGGTAGCGACTCCAACTTTCTTTTCCCTTTTCAGAGGAAGCTCGTCAACAGATAGAAAAATTAATATTTACGTGCATAGAAAATTGAAAATCACTTACTGCATGCTCAAGTAGTTGATTAAGTTCGTAGGGAGAATGATATTGTGGAGATTGATACAATGAGTTGATACATGGGGCACGCTTTGTGATAAATGGTATCCCGCTCTTGTCTTTGTTGCTATCTCACACTCCATATGTATAGACTCTGTGCAATCATCACGATTTATCTCTAAATTCAAATACAACTCTATCCCAGACGTCGGAGATCCATCTATCATATATATAACTTGTTTATCATTATTAATAGATTGTCTCATATACTTTGTTCTTATAGGCAATACCCACCTAACATCTCTTTCTCCCCAAGCGGAGCCGACATTGTCGAGTTGGGATTTTTCCCTCCTTATCACGCCAGCCGGAGAAAATGGAGAAACTGATGGTAGAGACATGACTTGGATCCGGGAGACTTACGAGATTGAGCCTCCACCTCGAGTTCACATGCTCCGATGGGATGATTTCTACGACAATCGAGCTGAAAGCCCAGCAAGTGAGAAATCCTTTAACCTTGCTCATCTTCCTCAACCTTTTGATGAAAGCCCTATAAGCTCGGACCCTATAGACCTCAAACCCCTCCCCGCATCTTTGTGGATGGACTCCGACGATCGAGGAGCGGATTCAACAATTGCAACATCTAACTTCAAACTATACTGTGGCCCGCCCGTGATATCGGACAACGATAAATTAAATTTGATCTATATCAGGTCCGGTCAATATCAAATTCGTTATACAACTCAGCTTTTAGATCATCCAATGTCATTCCATTTTTGACAAGAACACCGCCAATTGGAATACAATCGTACTCGATACCATTATATCCATCAACAATACAACTATTTATATAGCGATGAGCATGCACAATATTATATATACATACATACCAATTTTGATAGACCCGAAAGCATGTACTCTACATTATATATCATATAATTCAAAATTACATCTCATAAACCCTATACATATATAAAAAGAAAATCATTTATCAATATCAATTTTTATACCCTACAAATATAAACCCTAAATTATAATTCTACCAATCGAAATGAATCTAGAAATTACCTCTTTCAATATACGATCGGCAGTGAAGAGCAGCGAATTACGTTTATTTCGAGCTCCGGCGGGCGATTGGAGGTGAGGGGTGACGTATTTCGGCCGTGCGGCAAACGGTGGTGCGGCGATCGGGTTTAAACGATTGAATATGGGGGCTTCGAGGTGACGGTCGATTTAAGTCAAACAGAAGTACGACTTTTTAAAAAACGCTATTCATAAGAAGTGTGTCTTTTGCAAATGTACACTTCCTTCACTTGATAAAACCAGCAAGCCCAGTCTTGGAGTGCCATCCGTAAGATGAAGTACGTTTTTTTCAGAAACACTCTTTCTATTTTGCTTAGTCAATATAAAGAGCCTCTTTCTAAGTGGCACCAACATGACATGGTTGATCTTACTTCGGCAAACAAAATTTTAATAATATTAATTTAATAATTATTTATTAAAATAATAATATTTTTTTAAAAAAAAATTTGCAACATCCGGACAAAGCTGCAAAAGTAGGTCAGCTTGCCAGTTACCGCATGGTGCGCGCATCGCTCTGCTGTCCACCTTCGAAAACTTGCTCCGTTCTCAAGATGATATCGACGGCTGTCAATAAATCATATCGTGCGTTGGTTGACCAGCTAGAATCTAGCAGGCAAAAGACCTGCAAAAGCTTCAGGCGGGACTCGGTTCCCAAGAGCAAGCCTAATATCATTTGAAACACTCACTGCTGTCTCAATTACGATAATACCCTTCCTCTCCCTGACAAAGATGTTCGCGGAGCTTCAATTTACTTGAGGGGTTTCTACCGATCGGCCCGCGGGGCTGATTCCTACGAATCGACCTCCTTTCTAAACTCTTATAAATAGTGCTCTTATAAATATCAGTAAATTACTGCCGACATACTTATCTATATTATTTTAAAAAATTTAAAATCTTTTTTTTTTAAAATAAAATATTATATAGTACTATCGGTATAACCTCAAATAATATAATAAAATTATATTTAAATATAATATATTTTTTATATAATTAAATTATTATTTAAACGATGTAAAAGGTATATTATATACATATATGTAATTAAATATTATTATTTCAAAATAAATTATTACAATTTTTGTTTATATAACAACTATATTATAATTATTTATATGCAATATAATATTAAATAATTATTTAGGTAAATTATAAAATAAATTTTTACACATACGAAAATGTTAAAAGAAATAAATTGTTTATATATGAATAAATTATTTATACATAATATATAGATAATCAATTTATACATATATAATAAATTATTTTTAAGTAATTAATTATTTATATAAAATTACAGTAAGATCATTGTTATAACTAATAAATTATTTATTTATTTTATTAGTTTTTAATTCTCATTTTTTCCCACAATTTCTACTTCTGTTGTATCTCTCATCCATTTTTTACTTCTCATTCATCACGTTTATCTTGTTTCTCTCACATTTGTTTTTTTTTCTCATCCATTATTTACTGCTATTTTTTCATTCTTACTTTTTTTTTTTTGATCCATCATACTTCTCCTTCTTACAGACTTTCTATTTTTGAACTTTTTCCTATTTATATTCCTCATTTTCTACTTTTTTCTCCTTTACTGTGTCAAGTGTCACAAATCGTAAACTCGGTGGTATACCTCGACTCTTTGCACCACCGCACCCATCGTCGCACACGAGGGTGTTTCCGTCATTTCAAATTTTCTTCGTCTTCCCTACAACCCAGCACTTCGCTTCGACTTACCTGATTACATCTGCACGCTGGCTGCAGTAGCGGACCAACTTCGCAATGGCGTTGTGGTGCCTCGCGTTGATAACGATTTTAACGTGCTCAGCTTCGTCTCCGGCAGCGGCGTTAACGGCCGACGGTCTCGCGTTGCTTGCGTTAAAGACGGCTGTAACGTCAGACCCGACAGATTCGCTCTCCGGTTGGAGCGACACCGATGACACTCCCTGCAAGTGGAACGGCGTCAACTGCAGCCGTAATGGCAGGGTAAACGCCGTTACCCTCTCCGGCTGCGCCCTCCGCGGCTACATTCCTTCGGAACTATCCGCTGTCGGCGAACTCACTTCCCTAAATCTTTCCCGAAATCGCTTTTTCGGGACCATTCCGGCTTCGTTTTCAGTTCTTGGTAACCTCACTGTCCTCGACTTGTCGCATAACTCGCTCACCGGCCTTATCCCGACCGAGGTTGGTAATCTCACCGCCCTCAAGCTTCTGGATCTTTCACACAATGTGCTCGCCGGTGCGATTCCAAAAGAGATTGGTAACCTTACCGCTTTGCAGCGGCTTGACCTCTCGTCGAATTCCCTCAACGGCTCCATTCCAGTAGAGCTCGCGAAACTTCGGGAACTTTCTGGAGTTTTAAATCTCTCCAGCAATAAATTGACTGGGAAAGTTCCGGCGGAATTCGGTGATCTTCCGGTGGCCGTCAGCTTGGATCTTCGCCAGAATCAACTCTCCGGCGAGATCCCGGCGGTGGGGTCGCTGCTCAATCAAGGCCCCACCGCATTCGAAGGAAATCTAGGGCTCTGCGGGTTCCCTCTGAAAAATCCATGTGAAGATCCGGAGGAACGTCCGAAGGTTCCGCGTGCGACGCTGAATCTCACGGTGAGCCCGGACGTAGCTGCAACGGTAACGCCGCCTTCAGCGGGAGGGAGGGTGAAGAAGGGAGTGGCAGTGCCGCTGGTGGCTGCGGTGGCGGTGGTAGCTCTGGTATCTGTGGCAGCTATACAGTGGCAGCTACGCCGCCGTCGTACAGAAGCAGAGGGATGCAAAAAATCCGCGTCGAAAATTAGAAAAGGTGATTTTGCTGCAGAAGCTGAGAACAATAAGAGGGGAAGAGAAGTTTATGTAGCGGTAGATGAGAATTTTACAGTGGAATTGGAAGAGTTACTGAGAGCTTCTGCATACGTTGTTGGGAAAAGCAGGGGAGGGATAGTTTATAGAGTGGTGGTGGGGAGCAGCCATGTAGGGGCGCTGGCAGTGAGGAGATTGAGCGAAGGAGAAGAAGACGAAGGTGAAGGTGAGAATTCAGCGGAGGAGTGGAGGAGAAGAAGAGGGTTTGAATCTGAGGCAATGGCAATTGGACGAGCAAGACACCCGAATGTGGTTAGACTGCAGGCATATTACTATGCGCCTGATGAAAGGTTGTTGATCTATGATTATATCCCCAATGGCACACTCCATTCTGCTCTTCATGGTAAAATTCATTGCTAAGCTTCTTCTTTCTAGTTACGATTATGAAACTTGACTTACGCATGTCGCTGTTCTTACACATTATGGATTACTTTATAGCCGGTTTTCTGATTAGCGTAACTATAATGCCAAAATGCAAATGCTTCTTTGATAATTTGTGCAATTATTACTACTTGCAAGGTAAGCTAGTTGCAGGGGATCAATGTTGGCATTTGTTATTCCTAAGATTATTGGTTTTGCTTCTTGTGCTCTTTCTCGGTGCAAGTGTTTTTATATGGAAATGTATCAAAGATTCGTCTTATGATGCACTTGCTGCTTTATTGGCACCTTATTTAGTAGCTATGTCTAAAACTAAATTGCATGCTACTAAAGAACATGGATTGGTCAATACAGACATCAGATATTGCTCAAAAGAGAGAAGTTAACAAACTAAACCCCCCAAACTTTTAGGTCTTCCTAAAGTTAAATAGGATTGCTGCAACTTGCGACATGTAGTTGTTTGACACTTGCTAAATGCTTGAGTCTTTACTTTTCAAGTTCAAGTAAGATGATAATTGCTGTGGACTTTAATCTATAAGTTCTTTTATGTATCCTTGGTTCTATGCCTATTATGTACTTCTATCATGTCGACGACTCTGTTTTTCTATATATACTATATAATTTCGACAGTGCTTTGGTAGATTAATTTACTCATTTCTTCTTTGGATATGCCGAAACTTTTCCTGCGGCAAACGTCATATTATTTTACTGGACAAAGTTTTCTAGCAATTTTGTACCATGGTTAGGGGTAAAATTTCGTACGTGTATTTTTCTCTTGACATGGCGATGAGTACATGCAAATACCTGTCACAATTTTCAGAATATTTTCATAAAAACTCGAAAAATTCTCATCTGCGTTACAGCAGGCCGACTAGAACTCGTGACGATGGTTAATAAGCCACCCACCCTACCAATTAATCCATAGCTAAGATCTTTTACTGAACAGATGCCTTTGCTGTGTTATATTAAGTGTTCCGTTGTTCCTCTAAACAAATTAAATTGAGCAACACTTTATCTTGTACTCGTATATTTGATTTGGATCTGATCAGTTTACACAATTAACAAAAAATTTCATAGTACAGATGGTGCTTTTCAACAAGGTGGATCTGGATCAGTGACTGCATTGCCATGGGCTACCAGGTTATCTATCATCCAAGGTGCTGCTAGAGGGCTCGCATTCCTCCATGACTGTAGCCCTCGTAAGTACATACATGGCAACATTAAAACCTCTAAAATACTCCTAGACAATGAACTCCACCCGTATATTTCTGGTTTCGGCCTTACTCGTCTCATAGCCGGTACTAGCCGCAAATTCCTGCAGTCTGCTTCTAAGAAACTAAAATCAGGTCAACTCGCTGCTCTCTCATCTAATGGGGCCTACTTAGCCCCGGAAGCCCGATCAGCCAACACGACAGTTACCCAGAAAAATGATGTTTACTCATTCGGTGTGGTTCTTTTAGAGGTGCTTACCGGAAGACTCCCTGGGGTTAGACCGGAAAATGAGAACGTCGAGCTAGAAGCTTTTGTAAGGAGAGCTTTCAAAGAGGAGCGGCCGTTATCAGAGGTGGTGGACCCCACTCTGCTGCACGAAGTTTATGCCAAGAAACAGGTGCTCGCGGTGTTCCATGTCGCGCTCGGATGCACAGATCCTGATCCCGACGTGAGGCCAAGGATGAGGACCGTTTCCGAGAGCCTAGACCGGGTAGGTATGCCTACTTGATCGTATGTGTATCGTGTATTCGATTTTGTTATTGTGATATGTTTAGTGTAGCTTGTGTTAGATGGTTGCTAATGTATGACTGGTTTCTTAGGAAAGCCATGTGTATGAATGATATAATGGCTAGCTGCTAGTTTGGACTAAGCTTTTCTTTTTCATTACTAGGGATAGTTTGTGTAGTTTTCTTATGTAAAATGAATGCCAATATGTAATGGTCTGAGAAACCCTCATCCTTTTGTTTTTTGGGATATTTGTCTTTTTATGCCTCCTATAATTTAAAATTGTGAGGATGTATCTTATAATATAATATGATCTTTTTATATCTTTTTGATTATGTGAATTGACGAAATTGTCTTTTTTTCTTTTTAATTGAAAAATGAGGATAGTTAATTTAACGAGGATAATTTTATTGTTAATTCATAGAATTAAGGAGGTTTTAAAATTATTTTGAATTATGGAGATATATTTTGTTTTGAATTATAGGTATGAGTTTTGGGAGGGGGTGTGCAAATTTGAATTTTTTTTTTTTTTTTTTTTTTGTTTATTTTAA
The DNA here is from genome assembly GCA_002076135.1 of Xerophyta viscosa. NCBI lineage: Eukaryota > Viridiplantae > Streptophyta > Magnoliopsida > Pandanales > Velloziaceae > Xerophyta > Xerophyta viscosa. The sequence continues at coordinate 271,493 of MJHO01000156.1, forward strand.
ATTATGAAGTGGGATGAAAGTAGCCGGTGGAATGGTAATGATTGCACCAATTCGTTTTATAGCACGTTATAAAACAGTCAAATATACTTCATGCCCGCTGTATTTGCTCCTCCACGTGAAGATCCTCAAGTCCCCTCTAACGGCCAAAAATGCTGACTGAGGTCCCCCAGGTTGAGGTGTAAAATATCCTTGCCGGAAGAGCACGCCGGAGTGACAGAGCATGTCTGTTTCCTATGCGCTCCTTTGTAGCCTCATCGAAGTACGTTTGTCAATTCTCGACTTGTTCATTTTCGATGCGGTGTGCAAAGCATGCATGGTCATCCAATAGATCGAGATCCATTGCGGCCGCGCGCTGCAGCTGCACCCTGCATCCGTCCCGTTTTGTGGCGGTATAGGTATTTTTTAAAAAAAAATTAATATTACAGTGTAAATTTTGATTAGATCTATAATTTTTAGATTGTAAGTTTTTCTAAAAAATTATTTCTAACTATTTATTTTAGATTCTAAAATTAACAGATTTTATACTATTTTTAAAATCCGTTTTGAATCCGTTTGTATTTGTTAACTTTGGAGCTTAAAAATATTATGTAAAAAAAATTTCAACATTAAAAATATAAATCTTATTAAAATATGTAATTTTTATATTGAAAAATTCAAAAAAAATATATACCGTCCTGAAATGCGATGGGTGCAGCGAATAGTAACAGAGTTGGAGTAGGCGATCCGCATCTGTTATCCAACGTTGCAACAAACAACAACGTCACATGGCTCCCGGTTGATGCCAAAGACATTGGCATCAACACAACCAAAGCTGTACCTTCCTTAGCCTCCATGACGGTCGCTCCTACGATCGCACCGCTTCCGAACTAGTCGGCAAGTATGTTATTGGCTCAGACAATATTCGGCTGGTCCTCAGCAACCGCCGGTGGGAACTCTCTCTCTCCTCCAAACCATCATCAGAGCCCCACCTACTGCAATTTGTGACGGCTATAAATTTGCAAGCATTCCCAATCCTAGAAAAAAGGAAACAGTGGAGGAGAATAAATTACTCTAAGGCATAATTTTTTTTTTTTTTTTACTTATATCTACCTCACTAAAATTCAAAAGTATTGTCCTAAAATGAATTATACAACCTGACCAAATCGCATTACATGCCATCACTTGTATACTAGTAAAGAGCTTTCAAGCCAACGATGGTACAACTTAATTTAGGAATAATGTGATACGATGAATTAGAGACTTATTGCAGTTTGAAATTTACAGCTGAAATGCAAACAAAAAATCAAAGAAAAAAAAAGGAAATGAAATGATAGCAGTTTACATTGTTTTTGCTATTTAGGACCACAATTTTGAAGCTTTGCATTGATTGACAAGGAAGTACTATTAGTAATGTTCGAAGCGTCAATTTCATCGATTTTGTTGAATATTCTCATTTATTTCCCTTTAGATTGATTATGGAAAGCTCCTGTTCGACGAACTCTCCGGCAGCTACAGGTGGGTACTCGCTTGCATGCGGTGCTTCAGCAAAGTGGCCCAGGGGCTTTAACGTTGCATCGGAAGCAATATGCGCAAAAAGCTACTTGAAGCAAATCGGAGTAGTTAGTACTAAGAAGGGAAAAAACGGAGCTTAAAGCTATGAGCCCACAGCATAATTAGCTCTGCCTTCTGAGTTTGGCGTACTCACCGTTGAAGAAACTCTCCACAGACTGCGGCCTTGTTCACGAGCTAGCTTGATAGCTTCAAGTGTCCTCTTACTCACAACAACTTCATGCATTCCAGCTAAACATACCCCTCCCGTCAGCCACTCTAGCTGCACATTTGGATAAAGATATGAATACGAAATGAAACTCTTCATCCCGACGACAATATCTTTTTCCTGATATATAGACATGTTTTTTTTTAAACAAACAAGATAAACTGAAAATAAAAAGAATACAAAGATCAAACATCTAAAACGACCTGGTTCACACGTTTCCGGTTATATTGTCATAGAAACATTTTCATTTTAAACATTTAGAATGACTAATATAAAAAGCTATTTAAGAAATGAAACGGAAAACATCACCTGTTTTCCTGTTTGAATAAGAAGGCACCCAACAGGAACCTTGACTTCTACTTTTTGTCCACTTCTTAACCAGATATTCAGCCCAGGAAATCTGCTTCTCCCATGGATTGTTAAGAAATTCAGGTCATAATGGTATCCAGCAAACACCTTGCCCTCAATACCATGCCGGTTAAGATCGCTCCCTGTCGGTGCAAGAAGATGGGGTCCCTAATATTAGAAGCAACACTTCATTAAAGGAAAAGGAAAATATAGTAACAGCATTCAAAATTTCAAAAGCATCAGTTAAAGTTGCATAATATTATAATAGAAACTCGGAGTAGATGTTATTACAGGCAAGCTTGGACAACATGACTGTAAAATAGTAGCTACAACCAACAAATATTGGTTGCATTGGATTTACAGATTTACAGCAGTTAGCAGACTAGATTTCTCTTGTCAAACAATATAAATACACTGCTACAGAGTTAGCACTGTAGACGAAGAATCCCCCGAGAGGAATTATTCAAAAAATTCCCGGAAGTAATCCATCTACACAATTCTTTGCCAGCATAGCCAAGTTTATGCAGTGTTTAAATATAAAGCCAAAGTGCTTCCTTGAAAGGACAAGGACACATTCCGGCAAGATATAACGACTCAATATGCATTAATTGACATTTCAGTCACAGGAGTATTTTACTAAACTGCCAGTCATACAAGTTAATTGCTAGTAGATATACGGCCATGCTAAGAAGAGCTGGGACTCATTAAACTTTACCACTATATCTCAACGACCGTGCAATGCTATGAAGTTTCTAGTGAATATTTTTACATATTGGGATTTTATCCTTATTTAAAAATGCAATTGCCGTATCCCCATTGAAAGACTTCTCCTAAAGTCAGTAGAATATGTCCGAATATGCTTACAGCATAACTAGAATGTCGAACGCAAGAAACATATTGATGATTGGATGATTTCAAGGAACAGAGATAAGACTACATACATGATGTGAATGCTGAAGAGAACTGGGCACTGATTCGTGCCCCTAAGACCCTGCTCAAAGAGCGGGGGACCTCATGCACTAGGCCCACCTTTTTAGATGATGTGTATGTTGAGGAGAACGAAAGTATGGCAAAGGAAAAGCTTTTCTTAATACCTGCCAGTACCATATGATTATGTAAGGAACCCCGTACCCCTTGTTTCATATACTACAGTTTGCATTGTATTTGATAGTTATGACTTATGAGCTAGTGCTACTTACCGATTATAACCCTCCAAGCTCAGAGAAACACGTCACTATCGATACAACCGTTCTAATTGCTCATTCAGCATATTTAGTTGATAAAAGCTTTTAAGCAGGTTTGCAAATGTAATCCTCAATCGCCAAAAGAGTTGGAGCTTTCTATTAGGTGTTGCTTGGAAATGATTGCATATGCATGAGCATCATGTTTAACATAATGTGTCATATGCGTATAAGATACACATAAATGAGACTCCTTTACCAAGTGCTAACTAGAACAGGATATACTAGATAAGTAGATGGAGAGTACAGATATTTCATCAATATGCACCATGGGCTCTGCATGACCTAATTCTAAACTAGTCCTGCTCTATCCTGGAAGTCCAGATAATTATAACTATGACGTACCCCTTTTCTCACATTGACAGTCCTCTATTAAAAAATAACTAGCTTCTGATATTCACTGATGGCATGTTACAATTTAGACGCCATAAAGCCAAGGTTTTCTTAATTAGATTCGTCTCAACTCGTTGATCAGAAAAATGCACTTTAATGTTGCTCGTCATTTGCTGACTCAGATGCTCTGCAGGAAGATAACCTGATTCAAAGTAGAGTTTAAAATATATAGATTACACAAGGTGTATATAGAACTCACCTGCTTCATTAAAGATGTAAATGCATTTTTTGGCAGGCCGAATCCTACTGCAGCCATCTCAGCAACTGTCTGCAGAAAATACAAGACAGTAGTTAATTATGCTTTAGAACAAAAGCAACCTAGAGAACATTAGGGCGTATGATGGTACAGCCATGTTTCCACCTCAACTGCACTTGTCATTTTGAAACCCCAGGAATCCATAGTTTGCTGCCATTCAGGAAACCCTTCTGGCACTACTGGTTCTGAGTTCAGTTCCTAGATTCAAGGAACAATCAAAAGAAAAGTAAGCACCTAGCCACCTAGAATTAAGTTCTTTGAATAAATTTTGCAAATTCAAAGCTCTGGACTAGAAACCTTGAAGCGTGTATTTTCTGGTCGGGGGCCAATTCTCCACATATACCTCCATTTTGGGTCTGCTCCTGAAGGAATCAATGGCCTGTTCTCCTCAGGGATCAATTTGATCTTTTCTTGCAGATCTTCATCGATTAAACTGCGCGGTACCTCCACTCCTTCAGGCGTTACACCAACCTTTTAGTTATCGCACAAAGTACCAGAACAGTTAGAACAAATTAGTTGCTAAGATTAGCAAAACGCTAGTAGTCTACAGGCAGAACAAAATTTCAATCCGAAGTTTTTAAGATATCCATAGGATTCTAGTCATGTTATATCATGCATAAAATATCTTTTTTTTTTGCTAATCACTAAGTCTTGAATGTATAACGCAGAATCTACCACGAAAGTTCCAAAACTTGCTATGTCAAAAACATCAACTCTAATTTGCATGCTATATTGAGAAGCTGTTGCTAAGAAATTCTATTGGGCACAAAGCACAGCCCTTTTGAAAATATCCTAGTACTCCTACAAAGTAAACAAGCAATCCCAAAACAGCAAAAGAAGATACACTGCAATGCCTTTAAACATCAAATGAGGAAATGTCTTATTAAGGGGATGCTTATTTCACCCAAAGTTCACAGGATGTCAGTTCTGGTAACTTCCATTATGTTGCATACTTAGATTGGGATGACGTAGATTCCCTAGGACCACTAGAGCAATTGTTTGACAACTTCACTTCCCAAAACCCACTATTTTCACATTAACTAGAGTTCCTATGCTTCTTTACACTTCCAGTGAAGTAAATGGTCACTTGAGCAATTTTGTAAAACATGTACAAACTAAAATATTCGAAGTTATTGTCTAACTAAAACTGAGGAAGCATAACCAGAGGCGGATCCACGTTTCAGCAATAGGGCGGCGGGGACCCCCCTTGAATTCTGCAAAAAGTATTATATAGTATGTTACAAAGAAGTGACAATGTGGATCACAACAATCAAGCAGTGCTAGCATAGTGGCAGGTTGTGGGGATCTTAATCCTCATGGTTGTGGGTTTGATCCCCACCCTACAATGGGTTTTTAAAATCTTTTAAAATATTTAAAATATTGTAGGGTTTATATAAAATATTGTGAGATCTTATAGGTAATTGAATTCTCTTTTTTTTCTGCATTCACTTTTTTAGCAGTGGTCACTACACGGGCCATTATGTGCAAACCTTTTTTTTGAATTGTTTTTTTTATCTATTTTTAGCAAAAATTCTTCCAACACTCTATTTTGCTGTTCTTCTTTTTTAGGATTTTGCTTTTTCTCCTTGGCGATTCAATTACCACCTTCAAACTTCACCGACCCAAAGCCCTGCCAACAGCAACATTGTCTTATCTTCTTCGTTTTTTGTTTATTCCTACAATTCATTATAATTTTCTATACTTGGTATTTAATTTCTATGTCTTGATTAATTAATTATGCAACATCTAAAAATTTGTAGTTACTCTTGTATAGTTCAATAATTAAGACTTTTTCAAAAGAAAATTTTAATGTCACAGAAATTTAAATTGAAGCTCTACCGAAAGTAATAGTTATAGTCAACAATCTCCTTCAAGTTTTGAATTTTTATCTTTTATGTATATTGAAAATGATATATTTGATACTATTACAAATGAAGTTGTATTAAATCACTTTTAAATTAAAAAAAAAAAAAAATAGAGGACAATTGTAAGCAAGTTGTGATACTTTATTTGTGGAGTTAAAAGAATCATGATTTAGTTTACATGCTATTAAGTATCCTGCTTGATAAATTTTCTGGATCCGCCACTGAGCGTAACATTCATCGTCATGGATCTCCAAAATGAATCACCATACTAGTACATAGTGAATTGACTAAAAAATCCAGATCAACTAAATAATACCAGATATATCTTTTAGGATGTAAAAAAGAACTTGCAGATTGAAAGAACTGACCAACATTTCTTACTAATGATTTTCTAAATCTTCCAAAAAGCTTCTCTAAAAAGACCCAATATAAGCAGGAATCCAAGACAGTTCATACAACTCTTAAGTATATTATGAAAAGAAATCACTCACGAAACAGATCATGTTATGATCTTCTACATCTAGGTCTCTCCATTCCATCATCAGCTTATATTCTTCTTGTAGCAAACCGAGTGGCCTTACAAAATAATGTAGATACTTCCACATTAAACGTAGGAGACATCTCACTCTCACATACAGTACTAATAAACTAGCATAACATAAATCAAATAAATATTCTTAAAATTGTAAACCACGACCATAGGCAGATATAGCATGTCACCAAAACTTAACATAATTTGAAGAAGCATTTACCATTACATAGATTTATCAATGTACCTAGTAGTTGAAAATTGAAATAAGCACTCTCCTGGCGGCACTTTAATTTATTAGACAATCTAAAATACCTCATATGGGAGAAAACATTATTTGAACTAATTGTCAAATGTCATACCAAAGAATTTTCTAAATTTTCCCAAAAAAACTCCAACTCTTAAAAGACCTAATGTGAGCAGAAACCTTGGACGTATCATACAATTCTAAGTACATCATAAAAGAACATCACGTCATAAATCACCTCTTGTAATGATCTTCTAAATCCTATGTCTTCCATTTCGACATTGCCTTATTTTCTTCCACATATTTATTACAGGTAACGTAGAACATGTCTCTAGTTTCACCTATTTTATAACATGAACAATGCTCGTAACTAGGGCTGAAAACGAGGCTAGCTCCTCACGAGCAGCTCGGGCTCGAACTCATTTTAGCTCAACTCAAGCTCAATTAATATCGAGCTTGAGCCGAGCTCGAGCTCAAATTCAGGCTCGGTTAACTAAACGAGCCGAGCTTGAGCACTGTAATACTCGGCTCGTTATGCTCGTGAGCCTATACGAGCACAGTTGATAACGGGCATTTGAATCCAGTCCAGACTATTATAAGTTGGTAGAGCCCAACAAAATGTATAGTTGTTTACAATTTAGTCCTAATTTTCATAAAAACTAGAAATATTGTCACCGCGCACTTTGTTTTCGAACTAGGTGCTCGAACTGGAGCTCGGCTCGAACTGAAGCAATCGAGCCGAGCTCGAGCATGGTGTTTTGTAAAGCGACCGAGTTCGAGCTCGGCAACTGAGGCTCGTCGAGCTCGAGCAATATCAACCAAACCGAGCTTAAGCTAGATAGTACTCGGCTCGAGCTCGGCTCGTTTTCAGCCTACTCGTAACCCTTTAAAATTGTAGCTCTAAAACAGTTCTAAAATAAGGTAAAAACTATCGCATCACATATTTTAAAGGGAATTGCTTTCTGTCTCTAAATGTTTATCTATATAATACCTGTACAAAATTGGCATAGACTCACCTATACCACATGTTCAAATTTATAAGTCCCATTATAAGTTGATTAGTGAACATGTACTATGGAAGAGTCATGTCAATTTATAGATGGATCATAGATGAAAATTTAGAATTACCTAGCTTTATTGTATTTTAAGTGGTGGATCCCACCATAAAACAAAACATGTGGTGGAATGCTATCCAGTTCATTTTAGAGATTTTAGAGCTCAGTTTTCAGAGGTACAGAACATTTCTCTAATAACCTAGCTTAACAGAAATCAAATGAATATTCTTACAAAATCCCAAAACCGGGACTATACTCAGATATAATATGTCACTTTTAAAAACTTGATATAATTCAGAGAAGCAGCCACTATCTACAGAGATTTACCTGGTAGTGGAGATGAGCTCTCTCCTGGCGGCGCTTCAATTCATTGGGCATTTCGAAGTATCTCTCCATCATATCGAGAAAAAGATCGTTGTCTTCTGCAGAACACCGCGGATCTTTCACCAACAACGCCCCGGTTTCCCTTAGGCTTACGCTCACCGCGGAGCACAGCACCTTCAACGCGTCTTCATCGCCGGGATCACTTCCAACGCCACCGCTGGCGATCGCGAGGTACGGCGCTAAATCCACCACTGGAATGTCCGTCGGCATTGTGGCTGCGGCAATTGAAAGCTTATAACTCGATCAAAGAATCAAAAATCTCAACCGTTTATCTATTTACTCTAATCTCTAAGATCGTAATCTCACGCATCTCTACCGTACATCGTCGCTGGAGTGATACAAAGACCGATGGATCGGCTGCTCTCCAGTAGCGCTCGAAGAGGAACGTGTAGTGGCGGGAGAAAAGAGAACAAAATAAAAGACGAAGCAATACCCCGCACGGCAATTATATCCGAAATTATTCAAGCGTGCACGCAGTTAGATTCCATTCCTAATTGGACATTTTGCGATATGTGCTCCCTTAATAAATTTTTGCGGATAGATACCCTCCTAATTTAGTTTGGCATATATATACCATATTAGAGTATAAAATGACCAAAATATCTTCGTACTTTATTTTGATATTTTTTTCTCTTCTAACTGTAATTTTTCGCCAAAAACATATTTTTCCTCTCTCGCTTCTCTCTCCTCATAGCCATATAAATAAAATTATAAAAAATTCAAAAAAAAAAGCCAAAATTTTTGAAAAAATCGCATCTTATTCAGCAGTAAAAATAGATTATTTTTAAAAAAAAATTCGTAAATGTAGAGCATCTCTAGATATATTAAAAAATGTTCGAACAATTAGTCATTTTTGATGCACCAGACTATATTTTTTCGCGATTTCGACGGCGCCTAAGTTGCAGCAAATGTTTCGGGTTTGAGACAAAATGCATCTCGAAACGACAATTCCGAAAAGATAAAGAACGTCCCAATCCGACCACCGAGCGCAAGTTATGGTATTTTAAAGTTAGCTATATTTCTTTTTTTTTCTTTCACATGCAAAGTCGGATTCATAATCCGTCGAATTTGTTGGAAATCTTATCGACCCCTTTTCCAACAGCATTTTTTGCATCTCAATTCAACATATATAAAGTAAAGAAGGAAAATTACTGTTCAGCCCCCTAATTTTGGGGTCGCGCGATTCAGCCCCCCGAAACACCACGTGGCGGCACGCGCGCGCCGCCACGTCGGCGGGAAAACGAGTTTCGGGGGGCTGAACAGTCAAAAACGGGAAACGGGAGGGCTGAACAGTAATTTTTCCAAGTAAAGATATCATCTCCAAAAGTCAAAATACACGGTATTCTCGGATGTTTTGAGATGCTATGGGGGTGTTGTTGAGTTTTGGGAGTTGTTTTAGAATATTATTGGGGTGTTCTGGAGGTGTTCGGGATGTTCTGGAGTGTTTTGTAGGTGTTCTCGGTGCGCTATTTTTGGGCTGTATATAGTATTTTTGGATGTTTTGAGGGTATTAGGAATATTCTGGAGATGTTCTGAGGTATTATGGAGGTGTTCTGTAATGTTCTTGAAGTGTACTCGAATTTCTAATGTTATTTTGGAGTGTTATGGAGATATTCTGGAGTGTTATGGGGTGTTATGCGGTGTTCTGATGTGTTCTGCGGTATTCTTAAATTTCATTTCGATGCCACATTTAAAGCTTTTTCTTAAATTCTGGATATTGTGATTTTCTGAAATTTGTAAAAGTTGAATGTTGTTCTTCAAAAATCTTCTTATGATGTATATTGTTATTTTCCGCTACGTTTAAAGCTAAAATATATCTTCTTACAAAATATGCAAAAATATCTTGCTGCAAATTATTTTCCTAATAAATCTTATAAATATATTTTGCAAGACGATGTTAATGCACTTAACACAACCTAAAAAATATTTTACCTTAATATTTTGCAAGAACCCCATACCTTCAGAATATCCCATAACACCTCCATAACACTCCAAAATAACTTAAAAAATTCGGGAACACCTCCGAAACACCACAGAACACCTCAGAATACCCTAACACACCTCTAGAATATCCCAAAATACTCCAGAACACCCTATAATACTCCCGAACATCCAAAAATACTATAGATAACCCAAAAATGGCGCATCAAGAACACCTCCAAAACACCCCGAACACCACGAGAACACCTCAATGACATTCTCAAACAACTCCAAAACTCGAGAATACCTCCAGAACACTCCAGAACACCCCAAGACACTTCAGAACAACACAACGCACTTCGACTTTCAGAGACAATATCTTATATGTATTAGTCAGATTAAGACGTAAAAAAATGCGTTGGAAGAGGGACTCGACAAGCTTTCCAACGAATCAGACGGATTATAAATCCGACTTTGCATGTGAAAGAAAAAAAATGAAATATAACTATTTTTAAAATGCCATAACTTTGCGATCAGTGGTTGGATTATGACATTCTTTACCTTTTCGTAATCGTCGTTTCGATATGCATTTTGTATCAAACCTAAAGCATTTGCTGCAACTACAGCACCGTCGAAATCGCGAAAAAACGTCGTCTGGTGTCTCAAAAATACCTTTAAATATTCGAATATTTTTCTAATATATCTAGAGATGCTCTAAATTTACGAAAAATATTTAAAATAACCCATTTTGCTACTGTATAAATGTGATTTTTTCGAAAATTTTGGCTTTTTTTTGGATTGTTTATGATTTTCATTTAGAGGGCTACAAGGAGAGAGAAACGAGAGAGAAAAATATATATTTTTTTGCGAAAAACTGTAATTAGAAGAAAGGAAAAACAGAGCGTTTATCAAAATAAAGTATGGGAGTATTTTGGTCATTTCACATGCTAAAGGCACATATACGTTGAATCAAGTTATAGGAGCATATATCCGCAAAAATTCATTAAGGAGCGGTAAAATGTCCTTCCTAATTTTGTTTCTTAAAAATATGCTATAGTTTCAAAACCACTTGTTTTTGAAGATGATGTTTTAAAACTACACGTTTGTCAAACCTATAAAATCGGATTTCCAATTTTATACTGTCACTTTTTGCTTTAGTTGTGGACCTGTGGTTTTAGATATCTTCTACAAAAAATCTACGTAGCGGACGACGCGCGATATATTTATAATATTTTATAATTTTATAGTTAATAAAATTTATATTTCTTTTAATTTATAATGAAAAATACTTTTCTAATTACACTGATATATTATATATAATATAAATTCTGAAGATAATAATAAAATATATCTTAAAGAAAATAAGAAATACAACTACTCAAATAAAAGGAATGTTATCTGAAAATCATATAGAATAAACAAATAAGAAAATTTTTTGACAATTTTATAACTTCCTATATAATATAAGCCACACAATATTTATAATAACTTTAATATACAAATTAAACATATTTTAACTATTATATAATTATTGAAAAATAAGATACTACCAAATTCCATCTAGTATTATGGATAATGCGTTTGAATGTTTAAAGTTTAAAATTATGTCAATTGATATTTAAATTTGTAAAACCGAAAAATGACTATTTACAAGTTTAAAACTAGGTCGTTATTTTAATGACAACTTATGCCAGCAGGACAGTGTACGGGTATACGCCGTAAGTGTGACAAAATTCGTCATTTTGAATGGTGACATATAATATCGTCATTTTAATGGCTACCCTGCAAATTTAGGTGCCCAAGGAAAAGACTATAATTTTTTTATGAAGGTGCTTTATAGTGGATCTTAAAAGATAAACATGTGGACTCAATGCCAAAAGAAAATAATTTGGATAGTTTAGTTAATTTTTTTCTTCTTACTATATAAAATATAGTGTTCGAGAGCATGTGTTATGAATTTGAAATGAAAGTGATATATTTAGAGAGCATGTGTTATGAATTTGAAATGAAAGTGATATATTTAGACAGGTTCATACATAGAAAATGGATGCTTAAAGTATAATATACGGTGATCTTAGTTCTCACTTTTCCGTTATTTTTTTTTTGTCACTCTTATGATCTCAGCTTTTGCTTTCTCTTGTAAAATCATTCAAGAATTTATAGCGAACCGATAAGATATGTCGCGAGGTGTAGTTCTTTGATACTCCACTTTTTTCACTATTGCCTCTTCAGGTTTTTCTTTTTCTTTTTTTTTTTTTTTTTGATCAAAATAGACCTTGCCGTCCAATTATCTACTGTTCACTAAATAGTAAATTTTTTTCATTCTCTCTCTTCGTTAAAATCGATCGTATCACGTAATTTCTCTTCATTTAATCCCTAACTCATTGCAGCTACTTCTTTTGCCGTCACCTATACTGTTGACACACGACCACCTCCTTCATATTTTCCTTTGCCTGATTAAAATTGAATGCAATTTTACCGTCGCTCAACTTTCGATGCGCAATGATCTTAGTTCTTACTTTTCCATTATCATTTCTCTATAACTCTTATGATATTAGCTCTCGCTTTCTCTTGTAAAGTCACTCAGGAATTTGTGGTGTGCTGACAAGATGTATTGCAAGGCGGAGTAGTTCTTCGATATCAATAACTAAGTCTTCAATTCTTGTTGTGGCCGAAATTTAATTGACATTATCGAGCTATATTATTTTTATCCTTTTATCATATTTTATAAAAAAGACCTATATAATTATTAACCCATATGTTTTTCGTAATATATTGTCAAATATAATCTTACAAGTAGTTATGCTGCAAAATTTTATCGATATTTAGGCAAACATTTATATCTTGTAAAGCTATGGTGCTGTTAAATTTTAGATATGCTTACATAAATTTGATGTTATAAAATTTTACCTTTCTTATTGCGGGCTGTTTTAGTAATTCTATTTTTTTTTCTTTATGATTCTTCTCTTTTTATATATATATAAATAGACATGTAATTATTCATATATAATAACACTCTTAATAACTATAATTTGCTACTTGTAAATATTTCTGCTAATATTTCGTCTATGTATTACATTTTGTTTTTACAAATAGTATTTTATTTAGCCCAACGGAAATCTTCTTTTTTACAGAAATTATGTAGCATTTTTAATTATTATATTATTATTCCAACTAAAATCAATGACAGAATTTGGCGGGAAATTCCAAAACCGCGCTACTCGTCGACCGCCGCCGCGACGAGCATCGATATTTTCGTCTTCCATGGAGAAATTCGTTGTCCCCCTCCCATCGCCAACCAACAAACCTAGATCCTCTCTCAGGTAACTTTCTCTCTCTACCAAATCCATCTCCATCGTTTCAAATAAAGCTTTTGCGGATTTAAATCTAAGGTGTCATAGGAACTGAGGTAGAAAGAAATTTCCGTTAATTTATTTATGTTTCCATTATTAACTAGACTATAATTTGATGGATCAATCTTCTATATGGATGTAGAAATCACCGATGGAAACGGAGCTTTCCGGAGCTGGAAGGTCGGATCGGTCTCAATACCGGCATGAAGCCGCACAACTGCTCCTCCATTCATACTCACAAGTAAGATTTTTTACATCTAATCGTCACCTACATGTACTTTCTACTTCAATTTTCCATCCAAATTTTCAGTTAATTTAGTGATTTTATTGTTGTTAAAAGGTTGGAATGTTCCCTCATCTATACCATATCAATGGGTCTGATGATATGTGTCCAACTCATGTAAGAATCCTGCTCTTAATAGATATGTTTGAGTTTATTGGTTATATATTCATATGTACTTCGATTGTTGTTTATTAGTTAAATCGACTGCATTAAGTTTGGAATTATGGAATTAGATTGCTCGGGTGGCTAATGCTGTCAACCATGAGACTCGAACTTCATTTTTAAGGTTAGCAAGCACCTGCTAGTTATTAGCTTCGGTTGTTGTAAATTTTGATCAGATAGGGTGTTTGTATGGTAATACCATACGGAACCCTATGAAACAGATATCTAGGGGTATTTTTTCGAAAAATTACCGATATGAAAGTTGTAAAGTTTGACGATATTTACAATTTTTATTTTGAAAGTTTTTCCCAAAAAAACTTCTAAATAAATGTTTTGTGGCTCCAAAGTTTCACGGGTTGAAATGGGTTTTAAAATTGTGTTTAAAAAACCGTTAAATTTTGGAGTCCAAAACATATATTTAGAAGTTTTTTTTTTTTTTGAAAAACTTTCAATGAAAATAGTATATCTCATTAAAATTTATAATTTTTATGTTGGAAGTTTTTCAAAAAGATGCCCATAGATATAAAATTTGTTCCATACGCATGTCCATATGGTAATTCCATATGGACAAGCGTATGGGATCACCATTCTTGGTTGTTCTTGTTGTTCTCAACAGGTGATTGAAACACGAAAGTCTTGTTAACTTATTGGTAGTTTTTGTTTGATGATGAAACCATGGAATTAGATGGGAATAACAGAGGGACTCATCTTGTTGTTAAATTCAAAATTAATGTGAAGCGCTTGCATTAAAGAAAAGGAAGATATGATCTGAGATGCATTTAGTGGCAAAAGCTATCACTTATACTACCTAAAAGGGTAGTTTCTATTTTAATTATGGTGCTGAGTTCCCATAGTTGTCTGTTATCTGAAAGGAATGTTATGAGACAGAAGTTCATGGTTAATGCATGATAAGAGCGGACACGCAAGAAAACTAAATATCTCAATTTTACATTTTGATTCTTTATGAGTTTGAGTACATTTTCGCTTGGTGGTTCATCCTTACTTATGCTGCTCATACATGTTTAGAAACCAGATATAAATATCATTGATTCTGCACTTTGAAATCCACCTGTATCGGCTTTAAGAAGTCAAGATTTCTAACCAGCTAGTACAGGATGTTATTACTATTAATGTTTTTTTTTTGCCGCTATGGATATCTTGAAAACAGGAAGGACAATGAAATATCCATGTAATCTAGCCATGAATTCATTTGTGTTGGTATTGTGATGCTATTTTTTTCAGTGTACTCATGCATAAGTTGTTGGGTTTATGGAGCTAAATAGTAGAAATACATACCATTTAGTTTTTAAAATATATTAATTAAAACATAAAATGTAGCACTAAACAAATAATCGAAGAGTACTTACAAATGCTATCACTTTAAGATACTGCAAATAACCTACAAGATAGTAACACAAAATAGAGAGTAAGGTTAGATAATTCACCGGTCGAGGTGTGCGTAGCACTTGTCCCAATCGAATATATGTCGTCCCGTGCAAGAGTCTCTCTAGTAAATTCGACGGAGATACAACGACCCTTCGGTTTCCGATTTGCACGTTGGAGCCTCTCTCACCCCACCAATTGTTGATCGTAAATCAAATTTAAAGTTTATTTTATTTATTTGTTTATTTATTTATTTATTTTTAATTGCCGAGAAGGATATTTTGGTATTTTACACAAGCTAAATATTCCAGCCAAATCCTTACTGGGATCTCTTTTCCCAGCAAGGATTTGGATGAAATATTTAGCTTGTGTAAATTATCCAAAATATCCTTCTCGGCAATTAAAAATAAATAAATAAATAAATAAAATAAACTTTAAATTTGATTTACGGTCAACATAAGTAGTATTGACAGCTGCTTTTATCTGGTACTGGTACATTAGACAAGGTCGTTGTAGTTCATTTTTTGTTTTTGGTTGGTTTCAGGGATGGATATTCAGATTTGGAGTTCGACAGTAAGGTAACTGTCTAAAACTATTGTTGAACATAGGCCAGCATGTGATTTACTTATATAATGTGAAATAAATAACTCGGATACCTCTGGTTATTGCAATCTGTATGAAAACCTTTTCTCAACGAAAGTAACTCTTTTTCTTATGCTTCTTATATGGGTTTTCAGTTGTGATGTTTTAAGTTTTAACACGAGTCAGTTATTTGCACTTCACTCTCTTCTGTGTTCTTTTTAAGGTATGGGGTCACTTTAACTTTATTTCGCATGAGATCTGCAAAAATCAACTAATTTGGTAGTCAAAACGGTTAAGGCTTCATATATTTTGATTTGTCACCTATTCCAAAGAAAAGTTATCGATGTGGATGTGTTGCTTTAAACCTTTCCAATGTGATCCAGGTCATATTAAATGCATTAAACAGAGGTATAGATAGAACTCGGGGTGAGTATTCAGGTCAACCCGAATTAACCCGACCCGACCGAACCGAAAATACCCTACCCGAACTAAAAACTACCAACCCGATCCGAATTACCACAACCCGAACTGATCCTAACCGAAAAAATTTCAGGTTGGTTCGGATCGGATTCGGGTTGACCCGATTTTAAGAATTTTTTTTAAAGAAAGTAATATTAAACAACAAAAAAAATAAAAGACTAACTAATACAAAAAATAAAAATAACTAGACATAAAATAGACAAGGGTTGGCTCGTGGGGTTCATTAGAGGGTGGGTAGTAGTGTAAAAAAGTAAGTAAATAAGTAAATAATAGAAGAAAAGA